>OY992537.1:31804110-31992179 GCA_963921195.1 Pegoplata infirma
ACATTTAAAATCCTACTGAAGATAACAGTTAACTAGAACTGTTTGAAACCGGTATGGGAATACCAGAAATGTCTAAAGCTTTAAGAAATAAATTTAACTACGCGTGTGAAAATGACCATGTATGTTCATATATGATGCATATATGGACGTCCATACAAGTGCATATCCGTAATTTGAGGGTACATGTACATTAATGATCATACATTGTCATACATGAATTTGTATGTAAATTTTTTTTTTGTATTTTTTTCCATAAAACGTCTATTAATCGAAATTTTTTCAAATATAAATAATTTTTATTAAGTTATGACACTGATTTTTTACTAAAAACTAACGAATATTTTAAAAATATACTTTGGACTTTATGATACTTTAGGCTAATCAAAGCTTCGAAGAATTAACCACTTTTCGAATGAATTCACAAATAAAATACATTCGATTTTTATAGTCACTGAATACAATTACTTTAAATATCAATATTTCTTGGAATGGATTCGATTTTTACCATTAAATCGAATTCATGAGATGAGAATTTCATTTATGAGAATTTTAAAAACTGAATGCATTCTTTATTTCATTTATTATTCATGAGACTTTTAAAAATCGAATTTATAAAAACTTACGCATTCAATTTCAAAGTCGAATGAAAAAGAAACCGAATTCATTCTATATTTTTAAATCAAATGTAAATTCATTCGATAAATTGTGATTGGGGAATGCAATCATTAAAGTTTAATTCAGAACACCAAATCTTATTAAGGGATGAAATCCTTCGCAGCTCTGACAGTAATACCGTCAAAGTGTTCGAATTTTCTTCTAAATTTTATTGTTTACGTTAGTGCCGTTCATATTCGCCTATAGAATACAAAAATTATAATCAATCTTGATGATGTATGATCATTATTGTCCAACCGAACGACTTTTTCAGACTGAACCCATACATAAACTTCGTTCAATTTTGCAAAGTTCTGCCGAACCCAACCTTTAAAAAAATTGTTTTTAAGACATGTATGCTATGCAGATGCATAGCATATATGAAGGAGTATGACATATACCTATCCACACATAGTTGCAAACATTTACATATATGGAATATTACATTACTTGTGTATGTTCATATATGCTCCCATATATGACATACATTTCCATATATTGTTCATTAGAGGTGTCCTAAAAACGAAAATCACCTTTTTATACCTGGTAGGGTCCTATATTGTTCTTTAGTATCTAAAAATGAGTGAGCCAAAATTTGGGGACAATCGGCTAAAAATAACTCGTGCCGAAAATGGATTGAAGTTTTGGGACATTCTTATAAGAACGAAAAACTCGTTTTTTCTAGTTTTTGGAAAAACATTGGTATTTGATATTTTTTGTTAAATTTTTTGTGAAATAATATGAAAATGGTACTAAATTACCTTTTCAAAACGACTAATAAAATTAAAATCGGATGAAAAATAAGCATTTTACGCATACATGCCCCAGACCATTGTATGGTTTTTAGAGCCAGAATTTCAAAATTTTCAAAATTTTTAGGCCAAAAAATAGTAAAAATTTAATTTTACTTTATGATCAAATTGAAAACATGTTTAAGATTAAAAATAGCAGATATGGTAGTCAAGCTTTTTTTTTATTTGGCGCGGGTAGTGATAAAATTTCCGCGGATTCCAAATAAAATGCGTTTTTCAACAATAAATAAGCAAATTTTTGAAAATTTGTGCTCTATTGTGCGGATCGAAGTGTAAAACGTAAATTCTGTAACTTTTGAGAAATCGGATATATGCAGATATATTTGTATTATAGAAATGTATAACATCTCAAATTTGTCATTTCACCTCGACGAAAAGGGGTTAAAGATGCCCGAATTCTCAGAAAATTTACAGAATTTATGTATTTCACTTCGTATAATACAATACAGAAAATTGTTTCCCATATTTGCTAAATTATTTTAGAAAAACTCATTTTCTTTGGAATCCGCGGAAATTATATCACTACGCACGCCAAATGAAAAAAAAAGTTAGACTACCATATCTGTTAGTTTTTATCTATAACATGTATTTAATATAATTATAAAGTAAAATTTAATTTTTTTATTTTTTTGCCTAAAAATTTTGAAAATTTTCAAATTTTGGCTTTAAAAACCATGCAATGGTCTGGGGCATGTATGCGTAAAATGCTTATTTTTCATCCGATTTGAATTTCTTTAAGCTTTTTGGAAAGGTAATTTATTACCATTTTCATATTACTTAACAAAAAAATTAACAAAAAATAGCATATACCAATATTTTTCAAAAAACTAGAAAAAATGTGTTTTTTCATCAGATAAGAGTGTCCCAAAACTTCAATCCATTTTCGGCACGAGTTATTTTTATCCGATTGTCTCCAAATTTTGGCTCACTCATTTTTAGATACAAAACTACAATTTATGACCCTACCACGTATTAAAAAGTGATTTTGAAAAATTACCTTAGTCGTTAGGACACCTTTATTGTTCATATACTATCATACATGGAATCATGTATGAGCATGTATGAACATGTATGAACATACATGGTCATTTTCACCCGGGTATTTCAATTCTTTTACATTTTTTAACTTAAACCCTTATATTAAACACTTTTAGTTTAAATTTAAAATCTTGTATTATACAGAAAGTTGACATGGTTTTTTATACCTTCTGATCACAGTATGAGGGTATACCCATTAATTATTTTAATTACACAGTGATACAAAATCGAACTTTCAGAATCGGAATGGGATGAAACCAAAAGCTAATGAAAGCTGACGTTTTCCATAACAAAACCCTCAAGATCTGAGCTAGATTTTTTTTTACACACATTTAAAGTTGGTGATTTTAAAGCATTAACAGTTTTTGTGTTCTAAACATGTCCTACTTTGGTGCCCTTATTGAACGTGTAGGGTCCAGCTTCCAAACTAAAGCTCAAAATTACTTTAGCTATAACTGGTATGAATTTTGCTGCAATCGGTACAGTACTTATTTAATGAATAGCCAAATTATTAAAATAAACCACTGTACACCGTTGCGTATGATTGTTATTTAAAGACAATTATTAAAATAAACCACTGGACACCGTTGCGTATGATTGTTATTTAAAGGCAATTACAATATTAATCATACTCCGCTAATACAGTTTTCAAGCATTTGTTATTTAAATTATAATAAAATTTTATTAATTTCAAATGCGTGTAAAAAAAATCTAGCTCTGAACTAGAAAAAAAGCCTTGAGGGTTTTGTTATGGAATATGTCAACTTTAATTTGCTTTTGGTTTCATTCCATTCCGATTTTGGGTGTTGCACTGTGTCACTAAGTTGCTAGAAGCTCCATTTGGAGTAGCGTTCTTATAATTTTTTTTGTAAGAAACGTTAATTAAAATAAAAAAAAAAACTGTGTCATTAAAATAAACCACTGGACACCGTTGCGTATGATTGTTATTTAAAGGCAATTACAATATTAATCATACGCCATCAATACAGTTTTCAAGCATTTATTATTATAATTATAAAAAAATTTCACTATCTTCAAATGCGTGTAAAAAAAATCTAGCTCTGAACTAGAAAAAAGCCTTAAGGGTTTTGTTATGGAATATGTCATTTTTAATTTGCTTTTGGTTTCATCCCATTCCGATTTTGGGTGTTGCACTGTGTTATTTTTACATTATTTTGTTTAATAAAAAAAGCAAAACGCCATTTTGACTATATACTCTAACTACTTAAAAACATATAATAATAATTACCAGAGCAAGGGGGTTCATGTAAATACATGTTCGTTGTCGTTAGCCTGAGAACAACTTAAAGTATTTATCTTTGCGAAACATCGAATTTGCTTAAAAATGGCATTGATTTGTTAGTGCATATTTTGATGAAAATACATGTTTTTGCATATTTTGCTTAAACTACTTATATTCTTGCATATTTTTTAAAATTTGTTAAAAAAATAGATTTTTTTATTATTTTTGTAAAATTTGCTATTTTTCATCAAAGATGTGCAAATGCATTTTGATAAAAAAAGAAATAAAAAAAAATATTTTTTTTAAAAAAATTTAAGCAATAAGTTGCGCAGTATAGTGGGAAAAATGTAAATACAATTTTCATAGAGTTATTTCGGTCAAGGGCTGCATCTAAAAGACGGTGTGTTCCTAATTTTTTTTTTATTAAACTGCACTGACAATGAGATAAAAAAAAACTAAATTTATGTATTTTTTTTTATTTTCCCCGTCAAAGGGTCTCAATTGCTCATTGTTTTGGGGCAAGCGTTTTCAAATTAGAACAAGTAGAAAAGTTAAATTACACTTTGCCGAATCTATGAATACCCTCCACAATGCCTTTTTAAAGGATAGTAAATTGTTTAACGTGAAAAAAATTAACAATTTTGATTAGAAATATTTTATTTTGAGTAAAAAACTCTTTTTTTGTCATTTAAAAACAAAGAAAAATTACTATTTTTTTTTTTGAGTGTACAACTTTTTTCGAGTGTAATGTTTTTTTACTGTCAAAATATTTCTGAATGAATGCACAAAATATTGTCATTTTTGTTAAAAAAAAACTAAATTTTTTTTGAGTTTAAAATTTTTTTTGAGTTTAAAATTTTTTTCGAGTGTAAAATTTTTTTCGAGTGTAATTTTTAAGTCACCAATGCTTTTAAAACTAAACAAGTTTAAAAATCATTACTTTAAAACTAAACAAGTTTGAAAAGCATTGCTAAATTACTAAATTACAATGCTTTTAAAACTTGTTTAACACTTGGTATTTAAGATGAAACCAATCTGAAGTTTGTGGATCTGCTTATAACTTTTGAACCTCTGGACTGATTGATCAGAAATTCAATACCAAACAGACCTGGGGAACAACAAAGAGGCTTGCCACGTGTCAGCAGTCTCATTATTGTCTTTCGAAAGTTATCGTGTTTTTTATTTCGTAAATTCGCGAAAAACCCTTGCCGAAATTTACTCTTTTGCTCATAACTTTTGAACCACTGGACCGATTTGGCTGGATTGCTATACCAACCTGACGAGGTAAATGACCAAGATAAATGACCAACCAACATAAAGTTAGTGTGTTTTCTACGGACGGACGGACGGACATTGCTAGATCGACTTAAAATCGATCGAGGATCATGAATATACAGTGGGCGACAATACATTGGAAACTTTTTTATAGTAGATGAAATTTGTTAAAGACAAAGTTAACAATACTAAACGTTATAATTATCAAACAAGTATTATAAAAAAATATTATGTAGGTAATTTATCAAGCTTTAATTTAAGCTTAATAGCGTCCAGATTAGGAAAATAATGAATGTGTTTAGAGGGTCGATGTGAAAAAGGAAAAAAAATTATAGACATTTTTCAGAACATTTTTAAAAAATATTTCCGGATCAATTTTTTCCAAGTTAAAACATTAGAAATTTAAAAAAAGGGTCAATAGTTTTTACTCAGTGATCAAATAATTTTTCCAGCAACCCAAACAAACAGTGGAATTTTTTAAGTACAGTAGCAAAAATCCACATTTTTTGACCTCCAATTCTTTTGACCACCAATTTTTTGTAAACAAAGAAAAGACGTTATTGTTTATTAATTTTAGTACACTTAAGTATATGCTAAGGATATATTAATATAAATTTAATTTTTCTTTGTTAACAAAAAATTGGTGGTCAAAAGAATTGGAGGTCAAAAAATGTGGATTTTTGCTACTGTACTTAAAAAATTCCACTGTTTGTTTGGGTTGTTGGAAAAATTACTTGATTACTGAATAAAAACTATTGGATCTTTTTTTAAATTTCTAATGTTTTACCTTAGAAAAAATCGATTTAGAAATATTTTTTAAAAATGTTCTGAAAAATGTCTATAAATTTTTTCATTTTCCACATCGACCATCGTAACACATTCATTATTTTCCCAATCTGGACGCTATTAAGCTTAAATTAAAGCTAGATAAATTACCTACATAACATTTTTTTATAATACTTGTTTGATAATTATAACGTTTAGTATTGTTAACTTTGTCTTTAACAAATTTTGTCTACTATAAAAAAGTTTCCAATGTATTGTCGCCCACTGTATATACTTTATGGGGTCCAAGACCAATATTTCGATGTGTTACAAGAGTGGAGGGTGTGTCACTAGAGTGGAGGGTGTGTCACTAGAGTGGAGGGTATAAAAAATCCGAATTCGGGGCGCGATAACTTACGTATTTCTAATTGTTTACACTATGGTGAAGCAAATTTATCTTTTTTCGAATTTTTAAAACGTCAGTGTCGGGAAAGTTGCCTTTTATGGTCGATATAAACACAAAAATATTGGACCTGTAAGACCATGGGTTTTGGGATTTTTTTTTGACTTGAAAATAGGAAAGTTCCGAACAAAGCGAACAAAAAGTTTCCATTTTTTATGCTTAAAATATTAGTTTATATTCGGACATAACTAAAAAAGTGCT
Source organism: Pegoplata infirma (assembly GCA_963921195.1). Taxonomy (NCBI): domain Eukaryota; kingdom Metazoa; phylum Arthropoda; class Insecta; order Diptera; family Anthomyiidae; genus Pegoplata; species Pegoplata infirma. The sequence continues at coordinate 31,810,562 of OY992537.1, forward strand.
TTTATGGCAAAAAATTATTTTTCATTTTCCTGTTTCTTGCTTTATTTTAATTAGTTTTTTGCTGAAAATATAACGTAACATTAACTCAGTGGGGAGAAGATGTATATTTTTAAATATCGTATTATTTAATTTGGCCTTTAAGGCATTTTGAAATTAATTAGAAAGAAAATATACTATATTTTTGAAGAAAGAAAAATTTTTACAAGCAACAAAAAAATAGTTAAATTTTTTTTTGACTTTGTTCGCAACTTTCAGAAATCAACCCAAATCCATGTACTACAGCTCCAATATTTTTGTGTTAATATCGACACTAAAAGGCAACTTTCCCGACTCCGAAGATTTCAGAATTCGAAAAAATTTGCTCCACTGAATTTTATGTTTTACGATTTTTTATGAATAAATATTAAAATTAATCAATTTTAATGCATATTTTTTTAGTTTTTACTGCATATTTTTAAATTTTTGATACATATTTTTAGCACTAAAAATTACTTATTTTATTTTCTTAAAATCCAAAAGTTTTGTTGCTTCAAAATGGTTCACCTGCTAGTGAATTAAAAAAATGTTCACCAGCTGGTGAATTAAACGTAACATAATTATTTTTCATTAATTTTTTAACATGATAATGTTTTTAGGCTGTTGTCTAATTTTAAAAAAGTTGCAGTGCGCCACCTCAGTTTGACTATATAAGCTAACAATTAACGAAAAAGAAAACAAGAATTACTATTTTCATTTTCTTAAAACCAAAAAATTTTAATAGCTAGGGTTTGTAACTTGGATGATAATTCACCTCGTGGTGAATAAATCTGTTTTTCACCAGCTGGTGAATAAAAAGTAACAAAATTATTTTTCTACAAAAATTTTTTTTCATCAATTTTTTTTTGCATGAATTTTTTTTTCATAAATTTTTTTTTTCGTATTTTTTTCATCAAATTTTTTATCAAATTTTCTATTATCAATTTTTTCTCACCAAATTTTTTTTTTTTCATATTTTTTTCATAAATTTTTGTTTACATCAAAAAATTTTTCTTTTCATCAAAAAAATTCATCAAAAACTTTTTTTCATCAAAATTTTTTTTTCACCAAAAATTTTGGGTTCATTAAATTTTTTTTCAACATAATTTTGTTTTTCGTGAAAAAAACATTATTTTTTTACCAAAACTACTTTTTCACCAAGTCTAAGCTTTTCTCATAAAAATTTTCTATTTGTTTATCAAATGTACATAAAACAAGTGAGAGTGTTATATTCTTTGGTGCCGAATCTTTTATACTCTCCAAAATGTAAAAACACTTTTTTGCACTTATTTTTGGACTCACTTACGAAATGTATAGCTCTTTTGGTTTTTAATGGGGTCCTCGAATGATATTTCTACTCGTTTTGCATGGAATAGCAAAGTAATATAACATTATTTTTTCTAAAAAAAACTTTGCTTTGGCAAGTACACCCAAATCTTCCGCAAAACATTATTATGATTTAATGTTTTGGGCAAGAGTACAAAACTCTGCGGCATTTATATGTCATGTTTTGCAAAAAAAAAATATATTTAAATAAAGAAAATTTTGTTTTTAATTTTTTATAGGTTACAAAAAAAAAAAATTTTTACCATAACAACAATTTTCCAGGTATGTGCACATATAAGCCGATAGTTTAAGCAAAAAAAAGTTAAAAAAAAAATTTGGTTTCACTTTGTTCGGAACATTCCGATTTTCAATTCAAAAAAGGAACACAAAGCCATTGCCCTACAGGTTCAATATATATGTGGGTTACTAACGGCGCTAAAAGTAAACTTTCCCGAACCCGCCGTTTTCGATATTCGAAAAAAGTAAAAATTCGTTCCACCCTACTGTACATCCGTTTAGACGCGTGTCAAGTTTACATAAATGTACCTCTATATTAGACTGCCCAGAAAAAAACAAAGTTGTTATTTTCTTGGGGGATACCTGCGAATTTTGTTCCTTTTTGTGCAAAAAAATTTCGGTTTTTTTTTGGGATTTTTAAAATAATATCTAGAGGTCGCGATCTCGCGTTTTATAACGATTTATTTTTTTTGAGTTTTTTATTATTTTAAATTGTTAAATATGATTAATATGATAAAATATTAATAATTTCAGACAAAAAAAAAAATAAATTAAAAATTAAATATCGCTCATTCCATGAGATGTCTCCCAGCATCTAATCAAATGTTCTTTAATTTATTTGAAATTTCGCACACAGGTACACTATGGAGCAATTAAAATAAATTCGTTTTTAGTTTCGCGAAAATCCACGAATTCGCGAACGCGAATATATTCGCGAATTCACGGATTTTCTCGGAACTAACAACTGATTTATTTTAATAGCTTCATAGTGTTCATGTGTGCAAAATTTCAAATAAATTAAGGAACATTTGATTAGATGCTGGGAGACATCTCATGGAATGAGCGATATTTAATTTTTAATTTAATTTTTTTTTTGTCTGAAATTATTAATATTTTATCATATTAATCATATTTAACAATTTAAAATAATAAAAAACTCAAAAAAAATAAATCGTTATAAAACGCGAGATCGCGACCTCTAGATATTATTTTAAAAATCCAAAAAAAAAAACCGAAATTTTTTTGCACAAAAAGGAACAAAATTTGCAGGTATCCCCCAAGAAAATAAAAACTTCGCTTTTTTTCTGGGCAGTCTACTCTATATATGTTTCAGTATGTTTCTAAATGAAGTTAATAATTTTCTGCATATTGTAAATACAACTAAAAAAAATTATAAACACATATCCCCTGATTTACACAATAGATCGTTAACAATTTCGTATTTAAAGAAAAATTGTAAAAAAAATAATTGTTTAAAAAGCTGGAATGCATTTCGCTAAAATAAAATACGAAATTGCTTAGAAGGAAAAATAAAAAACATTAAAATTTAAAATTCCTTATTGATAAAACTTAATTTTGATTTTTTGAATAAATGCCTAGAGAGATTTTTAAAAATGTCCCAATAAGCAATTTTAAAATTCAAGTGCAAATCAAGTATAAAACAAGTGTAAATCAAGCCCTAAATTCCAGCCCCTGCTTGATTTATACTTGAATTACACTTGAATTCAATAGCATACTCCAGCAAAACGGACACTGGAATTCAAGCCCTGTTTTTACAGCCTTTTCCCTGGTTTTCAAGCGTAAAAACAGCGCTTGAATTCAAGTATCCGATTTGCTGGAGAATGCTATTGAATTCAAGTCTAATTCAAGTATAAATCAAGCATAGACTGGAAATAAGGGCTTGATTTACACTTGATTTATACTTGATTTGCACTTGAATTTTAAATGTGCTTATTGGGGTTATTTAAAATTCTTTCAAAAACTTTAAATAAAATTTTATTAAAATACAATTTCATTGTATATCCTTTTTTTATAATAAAGGAAAATACAGTTGTTACCAAAAATAAAAATTTTAAATATTTAAAAACTTTATTTTGGATAAAATAAAATTGTAAAAATTTAAGACATTTGTTTTTTTAAATTTAAAAGTTTTTGAGAAATTTATTAACTCAAAAATTGTATTTTAGTTTATTAGTGAATTTGATAAAATTCGATATTTTCCCCTTGCCTGCTAGAAAGTCTGCAACAACCTGATTTTTAACTTTTAGCATCAATCAAATCAAGTATTATTATTACGGATATATCAACTTTTTGAAATCCTTGACCGACACGACAACCTAATTGCTAAGAGTGGTTAGAAGTTTTGCCAATCGGGGAACCGCTGTAAATTTTTGTCATTCTATATATGAATTTTAAGTAAATGCAAATAACAACAAAACTATTTTCACAAGTTATTTATGTAACGCGAACTAGTACATACTTACATGCGTTCATATATACTAGTAAACATGTCTGCTGTTGTCTTCTCAGCCACATCTCACAATGGCAACAAAAAAACAAAACAAAAACAATGGCAACACACACAAGCAAGAAACAAAAGTAAATATTTTATCTTAAAGTGTGTTATTTGTTTTCGCACCAAAAACTAACAAAAACACAAAACGAAAACAAAAACTATACAAACAGTAGAAAGTAAATATGTGGCAAGAAACCTTGTGCAACTAAAAAATATGTTGGTTTTTTTTTTTGTTTCTTATGAAAAATGTTGAAATATTTTGCTACACATACACACACATACACTAACACGTATCTAGAAAACACGCATTGTGTTTGAATACCCTACAATTATTGTTTTAAACAGGTTGATTGGTTGCAATAGCGAATAGATTCTGAAAGAATTTTCCAATACCCGGGTGAAAATGACCATGTATGTTCATATATGATGCATATATGGATGTCCATACATGTGCATATCCGTAATTTGAGGGTACATGTACATTAATGATCATACATTGTCATACATGAATTTGTATGTAAAATTTTTTTTGTATTTTTTTTCCATAAAACGTCTATTAATTGAAATTTTTTCAAATATAAATAATTTGTACTAATTTATGACACTGATTTTTTTAATAAAAACTAACGAATATTTTAAAAATATACTTTGGACTTTATGATACTTTAGGATAATCAAAGCTTTATGATACTTTAGGATAATCAAAGCTTCGAAGAATTAACCACTTTTCGAATGAATTCACAAATAAAATACATTCTATTTTTATAGTCACTGAATACAATTATCTTTAAATATCAATATTTCTTGGAATGCATTCAATTTTTACCATTAAAGCGAATTCTTGTTTATGAGAATTTTTAAAATTGAATGCATTCTTTATTTCATTCATTTATTATTCATGAGACTTAAAAATCGAATTTATAAAAACTTACGCATTCAATTTCAAAGTCGAATGAAAAAGAAACCGAATTCATTCTATATTTTAAAATCAAATGTAAATTCATTCGATAAATTGTGATTGGGGAATGCAATCATTAAAGTTTAATTCAGAACACCAAATCTTATTAAGGGATGAAATCCTTCGCAGCTCTGACAGTAATACCGTCAGAGTGTTCGAATTTTCTTCTAAATTTGGTTCTTTACGTTAGTGCCGTTCATATTCGCCTATAGAATACAAAAATTATAACCAATGTTGATGATGTATGATCATTATTGTCCAACCGAACGGTTTTTTCAGACTGAACCCATACATGAACTTCGTCCAATTTTGCGAAGTTCTGCCGAACCCAACCTTTAAACAATTGTTTTTAAGACATGTATGCTATGCAGATGCATAGCATATATGAAAGAGTATGACATATACCTATCCACACATAGTTGCATACATTTACATATATAAAATATTACATTACTTGTGTATGTTCATATATGCTCCCATATATGACATACATTTCCATATATTGTTCATATACTATCATACATGGAATCATGTATGAGCATGTATGAACATACATGGTCATTTTCACCCGGGTAGGAAAATATAAGTTTTGCGACATGTTTCATGCAGAAATATTTTCTGAGTCATATCCTTAAAAAGGTTTTAATATTCCCAATAGAAAATTTTCTCAGATTCTGAGGTATTTTTCCCACACTCAAAATATTTTGTAGGTAAAAACAAATGTAAAACATATTTAAAACAAGTGATAAAACAATTGAAAACCATCCCATTAATTATTCATTTGTTTTAACAAAAATCAACATTTATTTTTTACTGTTAATAAAATTTTCTAAAATAAATAGCGTCACTTTCTCTTCTTTTTTCCAACAAATTTAAAAAAAAAAACAAGTAGAAAAGTTAAATTCGACTTGGCCGAATCTATGAATACCCTCCACAATGCCCATTTTAAGTGATAGTAAATATTCTAACGTGAAAAAATAACAGTTATGATTAGAAATATTTTATTTTGTGTAAAAAAAAATTTTTTTTAGTAATTTTTGAAAAAAAAAACTAATTGTTTTTTTTTTAATGTATATTTTTTTCGAATTTTACATTCAAAAAAAAATTTACAAATTTTTTTTTGAGTGTAAATTTTTTTTTGAGTGTAAAATTTTTTCGAGTATATTTTTTTTTTTTTGTTTTGGTATAAAAATATTTTGAGTGACAAAAATACGTTTTAAAATATTTTTGTGACTTACCAATGGTTTTAAAACAGGTTTAACGGGTCTTCACCACGTGAATTTAAGGTGAAGCTAATCTGATATTAACGGTTTTGCTAATAACTTTTGAACCACTGCACTGATTTGGGTGAAATTCAAGACGAACTAGGCTGGAGGAACGAAAAATATATATGCTAAGCTTCAGCAGCCTCAGAATTGATTTTCGAAAGTAATAGTGCTTTTTATCTCATAAATTCACGAAAAACCCTTGCCGAAATTCGGTCTTTTGCTCATAACTTTTGAACCACTGGACCGATTTCGCTGGATTGCAATACCAACCTGACCAGGTAAATGCCCAACATATATGCCAAACCTCCGTAAGGACGGATGGACGGACGGACGGACGGACATCGCTAGATCGTCTTAAAATCGATCGAGGATCATGAATATATATACTTTATGGGGTTCTAGATCAATATTTCGAGGTGTTACAAACGGAATGACAAACTTATATATACCCTCTATCACTAGAGTGGAGGGTATAAAAACCTACGAAAACATTAAAAATTGATGATTGTTCTGTTATTTTACCAACAAATTAAAAAAAAAAATAACTATGAAAAAATTAATGATTTCCTAGGTAATTTTTTTTTTCAATTTTTCTATTGAACTATTTTTTAAAATTTTTTTATAAAATTTTGGGGAATCGATCCCGCAATCAACTACATTCTGGCCAGACACTCTACCCATAGTGCCAAAGTCACTTGATACAAACATGTTTTTATATTTCTATAAATAATTTTTTGAATTTTTTTTCTTCCAAAAAATAACCCAAACAAATAGGTAAAATCTAATGATTTCTCCTTAATAAATGGTAACAACTAAAAAAAAAAATAACGTACAAGTTATTTTAAGAGAAATAGAAAGAGAATTATAACACATTTCTTTTGTTTATTATACTGTTACAATTTATTCATTCATTAAATCTTAAGATTATTTAATTTATAATTTGTTTTGTTCTTTGATTTTTTGAATTCATTTACTGTACGATTTAAGTTTAATTGATTATTGTTTTTGTTTAATAACGGTACAATAATAATAATAAAAATATTACAAATTATTTCGTTTAATGTTAACACTAGAATTCATTATTTTTATTACAAATTTATTTAAATTTATAATTAGGTATTTTTTATTGTTTTTCACAATCTTAGTTTTAAGTTTAATTTAATTCAAAATCAAATTTTTTCAATATTTCTATTCACTACAATGTTTTCTTTCTTATTTTAAAAAAATATTTTGTTAAGTAACATTTATTTATTTTTAATATTTAAATATCAAACTTTTACGAAGCAACACGTTTTATTAACGTTTTTTATTTACGTTTACTTTACGTTTTAATTCACGTTATAATTCACGTTTTAATTTACGTTTAATTTACGTTTTAATTTACGTTTAATTTACGTTTTAATTTACCTACTATGTAGGTTCAGTATAATTTACGACTGACTTAAAAAATATAAAAAATACTTAAAGAAGCCAAGAACTTCAATTGATCTTTTTTCTCTCTCCTAAAATACCGAATTAGATGTAAACAAAACTAAAAAGTAATGCAAAACTAGCGATACCACTAGTATGTTAACTTACACAAATCATTAAAAATTAAAGAAGACTCACTTATTTTTACTTACAGAACAAAAATATAATACTTTAAAAATGTAATGCTAATGAAAGTCATTATTTTTTATGTTGTTATTTTTGAAACAAAGGAAAGAAATGGTAATTTTAAAAACAACAAAACGTAAAACTTTTTAAATAAACTACAAACAGTTATGACGTTTCCTTTTCTGGCAAAAAATGTGACATTTTGTAACATTTTTTTTTTTATTCTTTGAATATTTTTGTGTTCTTTTCTAAAAAATGGACACTTTTGAAAAAATATAATGTTCTTTTCTCAAAATATTGCCTGCCCGTGATGTAAAAAATGCATATTTTCCACACCAAAATCAAATGACGGGGTGAAAACCTACCCTGTTATTCTCTCATGTAGCAAAACTCAAATTAAGAGCACAAGTTAACTGGTGATGTTGTGATGCAGAGGATGTGACGCTGGACGTCCGGGGTTCAAATCCCGGTGTGGCAAACATATTTTTTATTTGTATACAAAAATTGTCCCGTTCATAAAAATTTTTCCCATAGAAAATTTATTTTCTAATAGCAACTTCCAGATCGACAGATATTAGGTCTGTTTATAAACCCAAATTTCTCACTATTTCTACTACAACTGGAAGGTCGGGTTTGAAAATTCTTGTCCTTTGGAAAATTTTTTAGAAAATAGAAAAAATCAGAAGATTGCTTTATTTTTTTCTTTGTTTCTTCTTTCTTTCTTTCTTTCTTTCTTTCTTTCTTTCTTTCTTTCTTTCTTTTTTTCTTTCTTTTTTTCTTTTTCTTTTTTATTTGATCTGAAGCGGGTGAATTTCCCCTTCCCCCGTGACCCGCACATGAATATAATTTTTGTAAATTTCATATAGCGATGTCTTTTCGACAATTTTGTGTTTTAAAATGCAAAACTATGATTGCTGATCTGCACCTGTTAATTTTATTCGATTGGCTTTAAAGTTATACCACATAGTTTCTAGGTTTTGTAGAAACAAATTTGCTCGAAGACTTGGGAAAATCAAACTTTGAAGAAAAAATGCTACTCTACTGTAGGGTACAATAAATTCTGTTTAAGCCATTTTCAAAAATCCGCCATTGTTTTTTGTTGATGTATTCAGAACATTTAAAATATGTAAAACATTTTCATAATATAGTTGCTGTCTACAACAATATAGTTTAAGTGTACTACTCGTATATTTTATGTAAGAGCGAATAAAAAAGTCAAGGTAATCATAACGAAAAATGTGATAAAAAATTTTATTATAAATATGGCTAAAATATTTCATGGAAAACTGCGTTTAAAATAATGTTAAAGGAATATTTAAAATTTTACAGTTAATAGTATCGTTTATAATTTTTTTTGTTGGCGTACAAATGATAAAAATAATATTAAAATTTTAATTAACAAAACGCACTGTGTAAATGTAACAACAATTTTACTATAGTTTCGCAGATGACTTTTCCTCGAAAAATTTAGTTTTCTCACATTTTGTTTTAATTTGTTTTTTTATAAAAGAAATTACACACGGAGTGACAAAGTATAAGCCTATACTGAAGTTGGGGGGGGGGGGGGGGGGGGGGTAACCGGTATAGGAAATACCAGAAATGTCTATAATTTTTAGAAATTCAATTTTTCTTCACCATTTTTTCAACTTGAACCCTTATAACAAATATAATTAGAGCCCGTGCTCGATCTGTACTTACAGAAAAAATCAAATAAAATTACTGACAAAATATGTCGCCATTAGGCACATCTCCGAAACAGAAAATGCAAATTCCTTCATTTGTGTCTGCAATTGCAATCATGTTGGTAACCCTTGCGAAATAATGTAAGAGACAAAAAAGTTGAATGAAAGTATGAAGTGAGGTTGAGATTGCTAGAAATAGAATTGTGGTGTTGGAAACTGTCAAAATTTATTCTGTAGAAACTATAAATATTCACATATATAAAAAACAGTTTTCATTAACAACACAAACCGGCATTTAAAATCCTACTGATGATGACACTAGCTGGGGTGTTTAAAACCGGTATAGGAAATACCAGAAATGTCTATAATTTTTAGAAATTAAATTTTTCTTCTGCATTTTTTCAACTTGAACCCTTATATGTAAAAACACGAGGTTTTCAGAGTTTGTTAATTTCTTTAAGGGAAAACTTTTTCCCTCCTTGTCCGATTTCATTCATTTACTACATTTTATTGATTTAAAGTTTCGAGCAGAGCACACAACTCGAAGACATGCCTTATCTATGTCCGTTTGCATCGTTATAGTTTATTTACATATTTAATTACATTTTTTTTCTGTACTTTATATTTTTAAATCTATAAATTTTCATTAAACGTAATGTCCTCTACTTGTCTTACCTAAGAATACTGTACTCCAACATTTTTTAATGAAATATTTATATTATGTTCTTGCATCTTAATTTATTAACTCTTAAAGTAATTTACTGCATATAAACAACAAAAGGAAATTAAACTAATGATCTCAATATAAAGTTTCTTTTAAGAAAAAATCCAAAGAATATATGGGGCAGTCCCAGCCAAATCACTCACTTTTAGACCCGACCCCTTTCGATTTATTTTATATTTAGATATGTTTTAGCACTTATTAAATGCAACTTGGACACCAATTTTCAGCCATTTATTCCAAGATGGTGTTGAGTAATCAATTTTTCCAAATGGCGATTTTCTCAAAAAAATTAAGAAATTGAAATTTTTAATTAATTTTGACCATTAAAAAATATAGATATTTTAAAAAAAGTTGGACAACGTTTTGTTGGTATTTAAATGTAGTTTTAGAAAAAAGATATGAAAAAATCATTCCAAGTAATTATCACTTATTTTTTGACGTTTAAAAATTAAAATCGACTTTTTGAAAAAGTCCGAAACCTTCGATTTTTTTGTAAAAAACTATTTAAATTCTACTCTAAATTACGCAACTTTTACACAATTCTTTCTATTTTTTTTTAATTTTTAAAATTGCACCTTTTATTTTTTTGGCTCTGATTTATTTTATATGGTGCTCCAAAAAAAAAAATAAATTGGTTGATACTGACCCTAACTTACGCTAGATATATTCATTTGGAGGTAAAAATACGTTTCACAAAAATTTAGGACGATCGGACATGGGTAAGACGTTTAGCATGGTCCTTGAAGTTTAAAAAACGGATTACAAAGAAAAATATGAATTTTTTTCTGTTTTCACAATTTTTTTGGTATTTTAAGTTAAGTTTTAATTCAAATGGTTACAGAATTATAATAGGGAGTAAAATGCCTCTCTAATAAGGTACCAAAAACTAAAATCGGTTGAAAATTAGCAAAGTTATTACAACTTCCCCAGGCATCTAACATGTGGCAGACCACTTGATTAAGCAATACAATCCGATTTTTGAAATTCATTGAAAATTTCTACTGTAATAACTTTTTTTCATTCTTCAAGTTCAAATGTAATTAGATAACAAGTATTTTTCATATTGTGTTTTGCTAACATGTTTTAAATTAATGCTAAAAATGCCTGCATTTTCAACACCCTTTTGAAATCTCTATTTTAAAAAATTTTTTTTTTTTTGTTTTAAAATTTGGAAAAACCAAAGAAATATTACACTGAAACATGAATAATGAAAAAATATAACTACAGTAGAAAATTTCAATAAATTTAAAAAAAGGGACTCGTATCCTTTAATCAAGTGGTATGACACACGCTAGATGCCTGGGGAAGTTGTAATAACTCGGCTGATTTTCAACCTATTTTAGTTTTTAGTACCTTATTAGAAAGGCATTTTACTCCACATCATAATTCTGTAATCATTTGAATTAAAACTTAACTTAAAATACCAAAAAAATTGCGAAAACAGAAAAAAAATCATATTTTTCCTTGTAATCCGTTTTTTAAACTTTAGGGACCATGCTAAACGTCTTACCCATGTCCGATCGTCCTAAATTTTTGTGAGACGTATTTTTACCTCCAAATGAATATATCTAGGGTAAGTTAGGGTCAGTATCAACTAATTTATTTTTTTGGAGCACCATATAAAATAAATCAGAGCCAAAAAATAAAAGGTGCAATTTTAAAAATTAAAAAAAAATAGAAAGAATTGTGATCACATCTCGAATTATGGCTTAAAAGTTGCGTAACTTAGAGTAGAATTTTTATACTTTTTTACAAAAAAATCGAAGGTTTCGGACTTTTTCAAAAAGTCGATTTTAATTTTTAAACGTCAAAAAATAAGTGATAATTACTTGGAATAATTTTTTCATATCTTTTTTCTAAAATAACATTTAAATACCAACAAAACGTTGTCCAACTTTTTTTAAAATATCTATATTTTTAATGGCCAAAATTAATTAAAAATTTAAATTTCTTATTTTTTTGAGAAAATTGCCATTTTGAAAAATTGATTACTCAACACCATCTTGGAATAAATGGCTGAAAATTGGTGTCCAAGTTGCATTTAATAAGTACTAAAACATATCCAAAAATAAAATAAATCGAAAGGGGTCGGGTCTAAAAGTGAGTGATTTGGCTTGGAATGCCCCATATACTTTACTTACAAAATGCAAAAAAAAAACATTTATAAGTGTAAAGTTAATTTAACCCTTTGAGAATGCAAAAAATTATTGAATTAAAAAAATAAATACTAATAAGGTTAGGAAATGTCTAAAAAAAATAATCTGTATGGTTAGAGGTAAAGGTGAGTTGTCACGATAACTAACAATAAGTCGTATCATCATAATTGGCCTTTGGCAGGCACGGATTCAGCTAACCCTTTAGAGTCTAAAATGTTGTTAAGGTGTATTCCCCATTACTATTAAATTTGTTAAGACACCATTTTGAGATTTTCAAGAAAACTTTTATAAAAGAACGAATTGTTAAATTTTAATTCGATAACTTAAAAAAGGGGTTAAAACAGATAGTTGTATACGTATATGAATTATGTAATAAAATTTATATTTTACAGTTGTATGCCAAATATATAAAAGTGTCTATATTATTAAGATTAAAAAGTCAACACCATTTACAGACTTTGTCGAAATTGCATTGAAAATCGGAAATGTATTCATTCGGATCATGGGGAAAAATGTTTTCCTTGAAGAACAAACCACTAAAAATGAAATAATTTTTACCATGTTTTTGTACCTTTTCTAATCAAATGAAACATTTTTATGTTAAAAGAAGCCCAAAGTTGGTTCCAGAGCACTTGAAAATATCATTTGTTTTGATCCACCCACATTTGTGGACGTGGACAAGAAAATATTTTAAATAATTACACTGTGCAACAAGAAAAATGAGCCTCAATGGCTTCAACGCCATATGAAAGTAGACCATCAAATGGACAAAATCACCAAAGGGTTTTGCAAGGTCAGTTCGGATTTCTTTTTTATAGCCCACTGAAGATTTTATATTTTTTCAAAGGCGTTTGGAAAACGTCAAAAACACTATAACAAGAACACGTCTGAGCTTCAAAATATGATTTGATGTCTGCAGTGAAATTTTATGGCGGTTCTTTTCTTAAAACATTTTAACCCTCTAACTGCCATTTTAAGGAATCATTTTAGTACTTTTTCAAAAACTAAACATATTAGTCTAATAAAACGTAAATTTAGAGGGTTAAAATGTTCTACAAATATTTTCCTCATAAAATTACACTAGGGGTTGTCAAATGTTCAAAGTTTGTGCTAAATACGCAAAATGCTTTAAAAGGGTCAAGTATAAATAACACAGGTTGACAAAAGTTGAACTTTTTCAATTTGCCTGACCTTTGACAACTGATTTATATGGATTTTAGTGTGCTGATTTTTTCCATCAGCTCGCGTTCGGGAGCAAATCGCTGTTAAAGAGTCGAAAAAGTGCGTTTTTTAGAAACTTTGCTTGGCTATAATTTCCAAAACTAATTTAAGAGCCACAGTTTTAAACACGAACTTAACTATATTGGCTGCGAGGATTCCAAAACTGGTATTAGCTTTTTTCTGACAGCTTCAGTTTTCGAGTTATTAAAAAGGGCATAAATATTCAGACAAAATTAAAGCGGGCATAAATTTAAAAATTTTATTTTAGCGATATCTCCAAAACTAAAGATGACTCAACAAAAGTAAGAGCATTTTTGGAATCAGCATATCCAACATACTCAAAATCGTCATTCACTTTTTGGATGTAATACAAGTGTTAGTAAATATGGACTCACAAAGATGCCAAAATAGCATATTTTCAAAGATTCCTTAGGTTATATCTTAAAAACTAGAGCTGACCCAAAAACACGGTAGCCAGATTTGAAATCAGCGTACCCTAATTACCCAAAATTAGCTATCAGAACCCGGGCAAAAATAAAAGTGTTGCCCTGTGTTATTCTAGAAATAAGACAACGAACGAATATCGTGGTTTGTTTTTGTAAAATCTTTTGTTCCACATTTTCATTTAAGTCATAAAAATGTTAACACACATAAAGTTAAATAAAAAACAGACTACTGAATTTTAAGACTTCAAACCAAATTTTTATTAAATAAAATTTAATACAAAATCATAACAAAAAAACCGCATGGAACTCTAACCACTACGAACAAAGTTATCCACTTTTTCCGGAAACCCTCCCATTAAGGCTTTTATGGTAGTTTCTGTCACCTTTTTAGAGCAGGTGGTCCATCTACGTTTGAAATCTTGCATGTCCTGGGAGACCTTTTTTGTGCCCTTTAATTCTTTTTTAACAAGAGCCCAATATCTCTCCAATATCTCTCGCCTGAGCTCCGGGCAGTTTGGTGGATTTGCCTCTCTTGGTACAAAAACCACATTATTATCATTATACCACTCCAGCGCTTTCTTGCTGTAGTGACAAGATGCTAAATCGGGCCAAAAGTAAGTGGATACATTGTGCTGACTCAAGAACGGAAGAAGTCTCTTCTGCAAACACTCCTTGATATAAATTTCGCTGTTTATAGAGCCAGATGTCACAAATGACTGGCTTCTTTGGCCGCAGCTACATATGGCTTGCCATACTTGGAATTTTTTGGGGAATTTCGTTTGCTTTTTTGACCGAAATTTTTCCGCAACATTTCCTCGAACATCGGAAACATAAAATTCTTGACCAGGGAGCTGCGCAAAATCAGCCAGGACATAAGTTTCGTCGTCCATTACACAACAGTTGTATTTTTTTATAAAATTTGATTTCAATTTTCTAGCTCTGGTTTTGGCCTCCAAATTTTTAAAAGCGTTTCTATCGGGAACTTTTTGAACTTTGTAGGACTTTAGTCCCGCCTTACGTTTTACTTTACGTACAAAAAAGTCTGAGCATTGGGCTAACCGAGCTGTTTTTCTGCCAGATGTGTTAGGAGCTCTCTTAAGGATGCTTTTAACTTTATATGCCTTACCAATGTTACGATAACCAGTCGTTGTTCCTGTTCCCGGCTTCCTTTCAATTGTTAGGTGTTCCAGATACCTTTTTACCACTTTTGAAACTGTTTGGCGGCATACATTAGTTTCTTTGGCAATTTTTTTGTATGTCCATGTTTGGTTTTGTTGAAAATATTTAATTATTTTTGAACGCACTTTTCTTTCATCGTCCATTGTGTAAAAAATTGCAAATTAAAACTCATGATGTAAATTAATTTATTAACTGACATATTTTTAAAATGTAAACTGCCGAAAAAAAAAAAATTTGGAAGCTTTACACCAAAGTTGTAGGCAAAAATGTGTGTTAACATTTTTATGATCTCACTCCTTATATGATCATAAATTATATAATTTTCTTTTCTTGTAAAGTAACAGACAAAAGCTCTGGTGGAAATCGAAACCATAATCCCTGCACTTACTTTTATATTATCACGCTTCATATTAATTAACTGCAGTCCCGTAGAAAATCAATAAAGAAGTAAACAACAGGAGGAGATATGATGAAAGCCCTGCAGGCAAGATTTTTGTTTTTTAAATTTGTTGTTAAAATTTTTCGCCAGCGGCGCTTTCATCATACTTTAATCCAATTATTTCTTTCCCATTTTTTCGTTAATTTTGGTAGAAGTTTCCTATTTTGCTCTACGAAAGTTTTATAGATATTTTTCTCTCAATATACTCCATAAAACGGAACTTTTTTGGCACTAATTTTGAAAAAAAAAAAAAATGTATTTTTCCACCCAAATGCACCACGATGCAAAATGATGGTAAAAACACCTTTAACAATTTTTTTTTTTAAATTCTGGAAAATAAGGCATATATTTTTGTACCAGGCTTATATTTTTGAGACAACAAAAAAATATAATTTTTTTTATATGCACTACGGTTAAAAAATGATGCGCGTAACAGTTATAAACATTTTTTAAAAAAACCTGAAAAATTAGGAAAAGCTTTTTGCACCAAATTACATGTTATGAGGGGGTGAGAAATCAAAAAAAAAAGATTTTAACATAATAATGTTTTTAGACTGGTGTCTAACTTTAAAAAAGTTGCAGGATGAAAACTGATCTAATCTTAGCGATCCATTTTTCGGATCAGTACTGATCCTTCACATTTTTACTTGGGAATTTTGTTTTTCGTGAAAAAAAAAATGATTTTTTTTTACCAAAACTACTTTTTCACCCAGTCTAAGCTTTTCGCATAAAAATTTTCCATTTGTTTATCAAATGTACATAAAACAAGTGAGAGTGTTATATTCTTTGGTGCCGAATCTTTTCTACTCTCCAAAATGTAAAAACACTTATTCATAGATGGGAATTTTTGATTACCATTGAAATTTAATTATCATTGGTTGATATCAATGGTAATGAAAAAATTTTCATTACCATTTAATGGTAATTAAATTTTTTTAATTGAAAAAATAATTACTAATGGTAATGAAATGCACCAATTGTTGAAAAACACCAATTATAATTGGTTTCAAAACCATTGGTTGTCACATTTTTGTTTTTTTGAAAAGTTAAAAATTTAAACATCAAAGTATGTTTTTACAAAAAAAATATGAAAATGTTTAAGACAAAAACAAAACGCAAATAAAAATTTCAAATATTGTGTTATACAAAGGCAATCAACGTGTGTTTGGTTTATAAAATGTGAAAAACTTAAACACCATATAACAAAAAACAACGGATATTTCCAAATATTAACGATTTTGACAATATTGTGACGACTTTTACTAATGGTTATTATTTTTTTTAATTGATGCCATACCAATGGTAATTTTTTTTTTTTAATTTTCGTTAGTAATTAAATTGATAAGTATTTTAATTGGTACAATTGATACAACCAATGGTAATGAAAAAAATTTCATTACATTGACATCAATTAAATGGTAATTAAACCATCAATTAATTGGTCCCTTTAATTAATTAGTCCCATCTATGCACTTATTTGCACTTATTTTTGCAATCACTTACGAAATGTACAGCTCTTTTGGTTTTTTAATGGGGCCCTCGACTGATATTTCAATTCGTTTTGCATGGAACAACAAAGTAATATAACGTTATTTTTTCTAAAAAAACTTTGCTTTGGCAAGTACACCCAAATCTTCCAGAAAGCGTTATCATGATTTAATCTTTTGGGCAAGAGTACACAATTCGCAGGCATTTTTTTATTTTGAACCACTCTTCTATTTATAAGTAAATGAACCAAATTTTTTTTCTCAAAGTTAGGAAATTTCTCCTTTTTAAGTTAAATTAATATGTATTTCTATTTCTATTAATATTTAATTAAATAAAGGACATATATACCCAGCAAAAAAAGAGCTTACCATTCACTACAAAATTCACCACAACTTATGAACCAGATGTACTTCTTCTTCAACTGAAACATTGATGAATTTAATATGGGCGTGACACACAAAGTATGTTCTTTTTTTCGCCACTTTTCAGTGGCGAAGATTAACATTTTTATCACATCTTCTGAAGTAGTGATCCGGATGTTAATATTTCATCACTTCTTTAGAAGTACATATTTCTTGGCATTTTGGGTGTGATTATGTCATTTTTAATTGGTGATTTAGGATTTCTAAATTAGAAGTGATTTTTTCACTTCTTTTTGTAGATAAATTGAAAGAGTAATGGAATTCACGTCAGAAATTTTAGTCTTGCAAAATTGCGCAATGTCGAAATTGCAACTTTTTTTGCTTGTTTCTTTGTGAATAAAAGCAATTGTGTTTATATTAAAATAAAGTGCAAATCTTTTCTTGCAACTACTCATCATATAAAAGGTAATAGAAAAATAAAAATTTTATTAATTTTTTTTTTTTTTAAAAGAGTTGCAATATTGCACTGTTGCAAGGGTCAAAAAATTCTGAAGTGAATACCCTGAGTATTTTTTTGTAATATTTACACTAAAAACACTGTTTGACAGCAAAAACCTCCCAGTGAAATTTCTATTGCACGTACCGTTTTTGAGATATTCGCTGTTAAAAAGTAAAAAAACAATATTTTATCACTTTTAGGGGTCTACTGTTACGTATTCTTACGTTGCTTCCACCAAATAGGACTTGATTTCATATAAAATGGACCTCGTGATTCCAAAACTGCAATACAAATTTTTCAAGCATGTTCTGTTTTTGAGATATTCGCGTTTGAAAATGTTAGTGTGATTGATAAAGAATATAAGTGCGCAACAGTGGAGTTTAGATTTTTAAACGCCAATATTTCAAAAACAGTACGCGATAGAAAAATTTGGATACCAGATTTGTAATGAAGATGTCTTATTTTTACTAAATCGAGTAGTATTGTGTTTAGAGCAACTTAATAATACGTTACAGAGAAGACCCAAATATATCAATATTCAAACACGAATATCTTAAAAACCTTACGTGATAGAAACATCAATTTCATTGATAATCAAAGGTATATACTTCGAATTAAAAAAAGGAGTAATTATAAAGATCACAAAACTATAAATATTCACGGCAAATCGATTCACCAGTTTGTTCTGACCACAAGCCTTAACCTCAATTTTCTAAAAAGCTTAAACAATCTTTAATAATGTGATGGAGAAACATCCGGTTAAGTTCGTAAATGTATTTATTTTATTTAGGACCAACTTTTTTCGATATATGTAAGATATAAAATGGTAGTTAAACGCCAAATTGCTTGTATGAAATTAAAAAAAAAAAAAATTATCAAAAATCAATTTTCGTCTTTTCGATTTTTTAAGCTCTAAATAAAGAGAAATGAAATGCCACTACCAAATTTTGTCACCATTTTTGCAAAACCTAAATCTATTCGAAGCTGGATGTAGAAAAAAGTGCATACTTCGTGTATCACCCCCATTTTAAGTGTTTCAGTTGAAAAAGAAGTTCATATGTTGTGGTGATTTGATTTAATTTGATATGATTTAATTCCTAAGAACATATAAATAAGGTACTTTAAAATCATTAAGTAAAGAACTGTTGAAAGATGTTTTTATTGTTATTTTGTAGCATTTTTGGAAGTGATTTTAAAAGTACTTCCTACGGAATATGAAGTTCGGCACCTATCGCTACTTTGTATGTAGTGAAACCACTAATTCTTTTTGAACCACTTCGTTTATTTTTTGCTGGGTATATATAAGTTAAATTTGGCTAAATTTTAGGAAAATTCATTACCTATTTTCAAAGAATTTTTTTCCTAAATTTTAGATATGTCTTTTTTTCAGTGTAGCTTTAATTCAAAAGTGAAAAAATTCAAATCATTAGATTTTTTCCGAAAATATTTTTATATATGTCAACGACCTTTTTAAATACGGAATTTGGAAATATCTTAAAAACTTTTCTAATTTTGAATATTTTGACTTCATTTTCGGATTCAGCGTGCGATTTAAATGAACAAAAGATGTTAAATATTGTGAATTGAACAATTATTCAAAATTTGTAAATTAGTGTTACACTCATTACACTACAAATGTACAGAAACTGGGTTTATGTATTTTTATTCAAAAACATGTAACTTTACAATTTTCAAAAAAAGTTTTTAAAAACCGTCTTATTATACCCTCCAACCACAGTATGGGGGTATACTCACTTTATCATTCCGTGTGTAACGCATCGAAATATCGGTCTAGGACCCCATAAATTATATATTTTATTGATCAGTGATCGATTCTAAGACATTCTAGCTATGTCCGTCCGTCCGTCCGTCCGTCCGTCTGTCCGTCTGTCCGTCTGTAGAGGACACGATACAGTCCAAAATAAAAGAGCAAGACTTCCGAAGTTTGGTACGAATATGTCTTATATTCCTAGGCAAGTTAAGTTCGGAAATGGGCAAAATCGGACCAAGGGGAAAAAAGTTCCCCTTTGGAGAACTAAACCAACCCAAGAAAAACTGCATTTTTTGCAGAGTTTTTTGTACTTTTGGTAGGCAAATGCAACATTCTTCTATCAGATGAAGTTAAAAATCACAAGGGGAAGGTGCCCCCTAACGTCTCTCACCAACCCCCCCCCAACAAAAAAAAAAGACGCCCCTGGATTTTTTTTTTTACATTTTGGAGGATATAAAAGATTCGGCACAGCCGAATGTAACACTCTCACTTGTTTTTTTTTGTTATAGATCGGACTTGAACTGCAAAGAAAGAAATTAATTTTATATTTTTTTTCTTTCTGAAATTAACAATAGAATTTACTTTTTTCTCAAAATTTGGTAAAATTGAAGCAAAATTGTCGGTATATCTATTAATAGCTTCTAATGCGATAATCAGATTTGAAATGTATGTTGGATTGATAAGGACTTGGTCCGGAGATATTTTAATTTAAGTATTTTTTTTTTTAATTAAGTAAACCCGAGTAAAAAATTTTAAATATAATTTGATAAAATTATATATAATCATATATATTTGATAAAATTATAAATAAATTGATAAAATTTAAGTTATTATAGCCGTATTTTTTTTTTACTCAGGAAACCACTTTTGAATACAAGACATACTCGTGCCAAATTTCGGGAGGGTAGCTCTTTCGGTATGGGCTGCAGTGTTCTTTACACAGAGGGACCGGACCGACAGACGAACATCGCTAGACCCAGCAAAACTTTGGTAATGGGTAGTGATTATATAACACATTACCAGGTAATGTATATAACTTATTTGTAGATTATTTTATGATGTCTTACCAAACATTTGTTCCAAAACGTATTATTTTCAAGTGAAAAATAATGCATTACTAATAATTTGCTACGTAATGCATGATTATTGGAAAAAATGTATTTCATATTTATTATTTCTAAACATTAAATCATGGATGACTTATATTTGGTTACATTATGTATTATTTCAAAGTTTGAAATAATGCATTATTTATAATTGAATGCATAATGCCTTACAATAACATAAAAAATAATTATTTTATAAAAAAATGCATAAGTTTAAACTAGAGATGGGCTCACGACAGGAAATTTCTAACGACACACACTCACGAGCATATTTTATCTACTTACACTCACTTACAATCACGTGAGTAAATTTAATACAAAATTACTTTTTCACTACTCGTAACACCTTATATATTATCTTCTGGTATGCTATATTATTTCATTTCTCGTAACCTATAAATTATCATATATTTTACACCTTACTTGTATTCTTCGTTATAAATTTATGACTTATTTTATACCTTACTGGTATTCTTTGTGATAATGTGGATGCATTACTTTGAGTCTCATCGCCTGTTAAAATCATCAATGCTGCAATGTATAAAATAAGAGGTCCTATACCTTATTTTATACCTTATTTGGTAATCTAAGTTTTGCTGGGGAATGTCTTGATTTGGATTTTATTCATTAACCGTTTGGTTTGGACTAAATCTTACTTTCCTTAAAAATGATGTAAACAGTGTTTTAGAGTATTCAATAACCTAAGGAGAATTTGTGTCAACATACATGTAATAATTATTTTTAGTATCTTACATTTTTTTTATACATTTACACTTCAACAGGATTATTAAACGCATTTATCTTAAAGTATTTAGTTTTATAATCTAAGTACTTAACAAGGTTATGACTAGAGAAGGTAGTCAATATATAGTAGAACAGATCTAAAACATTTTATTACACATTTTTCAAATTGCAAATTGTTAAACATAATAAAAGTTTAAATGTACAAATTCCTCAAGAAATAAAAATTAAAATAAATATTAATGAATTTTCTGGTAATAAGATTTAAGAAACCTGGAAAATTTGTGTGTCTACATTTAGGTAATAATAAACTTTTTGGTAAAAAAAATATTTAAAATACTGGTTCTATAGTATATATCTGTGAATGTAAAAATTTACTTTTACTGTATGTGTGAATGTATTTATAGTATGAATCTAACTTTTCTATCTGTGCTTGAGGTTTTAAATAGTATCTGTACTTGTAAATGTGTATAACAGCCTTGATACACATACACTTAATGTGGGCGTTTGTTTGGTGCATCTGTGGGTGAGGATTTCATTTTGTGCATTTATATGTACTTTATATAATGTATGTAAATACAATTTGTTAGAGAATTTTGTAATTAAAATCGCTTTGAATGCAATTATTTAATTTAATTGCTTTTGTATGTTGAAGTTTATGAAAATTTATGCACAATTTTTTTCTTTTATTCTTTTGCAATGTATTTTAGAAAATTTACTTAAATAAAATTTAGAAATAAATTTATATGTATATAAAAAAAAATAAAATTAATAAAAATTGTTTTATCATTGTTTTATAAACAAAATTCTATTGTTATTTTATAAGAATTTTTCTTAAGAATAACATAATTGTTGACTTTAAATTTTTTTACACTAACACAAGATTTATTATAAAATAGGTCAATAAGTCATTCATTATGCGGTAAGGAAAAATTTTCAAATTTCGAAAGATTATAATTAAAAAACTTATAAGTATATCGTTGTATTTAATCTTTAAGCCATGCCTCTGAATCTGAAACATTTGCTTTAGGAAAAATGTATTAGAATCAGATACTTTTTCTACAATAAAAATGACTCAGAATCTATAGGAAAAATTTCTCAGTTCTAAGACTTTTTATACAGGAAAAATGATTGAGAATCTCTAAATTTTTCATTAGGAAAAATTTCTTGAAATATGGTGAGTCATTTTCTATAGAAAAAATGTCCCAAAATCTGAGACTTTTTTGTTGAAAAACTGTGTCCGAATCTGAAATTTTTCTTTATGAAAAATGTCTCAGAATCTGAGACTTTTTCTGTAGGAAAAATGTCGTAGAGTCTGAGACTTTTTCTATAGGAAAAGTGTCTCAGAGTCTGCGACTTTTTCTGTAGATAAATTATTTTCAGAGTTTTAGACTTTTTTTTTTTTTTGTGTCAGAGTCTAAGACTTTTTCTATAAGAAAAATATCTCAGAAAAAATTTTAACATGATAATGTTTTGAGGCTGGTGTCTAATTTTAAAAAAGTTGAAGGATGCCACCTCAGTTTGACTAACAAAAAAGAAAACAGGAATTAATGTTTTCATTTTCTTAAAACCAAAAATTTTAGTAACTTTGGTTTGTAACTTGGATAATAATTCACCTCGTGGTGAATAAAACAAATATTCACCAGCTGGTGAATAAAACGTAACATAATTATTTTTCATCAACATTTTTTTTTTTCATCAATGTTTTTTTTTCATTAATATATTTTTTCATCAATATTTTTTTTCATCAATAATTTTTTTATCAATATTTTTTTCAGAAAATATTCTTCATTAATATTTTTTTTTATCAATATTTTTTCATTAATATTTTTATACCCTCCACTCTAGTGATAGAGGGTATATATAAGTTTGTCATTCCGTTTGTAACACCTCGAAATATTGGTCTAGGACCCCATAAAGTATATATATTCATGATCCTCGATCGATTTTAAGACGATCTAGCGATGTCCGTCCGTCCGTCCGTCCGTCTGTCCGTCTGTCTGTCTGTCTGTTGAAAACACGCTAACTTTTGAAAGACATTACGGAGGCTCCTGAAGTTTGGCATATATGTTGGACATTTACCTGGTCAGGTTGGTATTGCAATCCAGCGAAATCGGTTCAGTGGTTCAAAAGTTATAAGCAAATGAGTGAATTTCGGCAAGAGTTTTTCTGGAATTTACGCGATAAAACACACGGTAACTTTCGAACGGCAATGTTTAGGATACTGAAGTGTGGCATATATATTTGCTGTTCCTCTGGTCCGATTCGTTTAAAATTTCAGCCAAAGCGGTCCAGTGGTTCAAAAGTTATTAGCAAAACCGTAAATTTCAGATTAATTTCACCTTAAATTCACGTGTTGAAGACCCGTTAAACATGTTTTAAAAACATTGGTAAGTCACAAAAATATTTTACAACGCATTTTTGTCACTGAAAAATGTTTTTACACTAAAAGAAAAAAAAAATACACTCGAAAAAATTTTACACTCAAAAAAAAAATTTTACACTCAAAAAAATTTTTAGTAATTTTTTTTTTTATTTTTTTTTTTTTCAAAAACTAGTTAACAAAAAAAATAAAAAAATATTTCTAATCAACAATGTTATTTTTTCACTCTAGAAAATTTACTATAACTTAAAAAGGGCATTGTGGAGGGTATTCATAGATTCGGCTAACAATAAGTCGAATTTAACTTTCTACTTGTTTTTCATTAATATTTTTTTTCATCAACATTTATTTTTATATCAATATTTTTTTATTAATATTTTTTGTATTAATATTTTTATTCATCCTTTTTTTTCATCAATATTTTTTTTCTCAAAATTTTCATCGAATTGTTTTTTTGCAAACACAGAAAAAAATATGGAGAAAACAAATTTGAGTAATCACTTGTTTAAATTTAAAAACAAATATTGAGTAATTTTTTAATTGACGCAATTTAAAATTTACTTAAAAATGTAAAAAACAATTTAAGTAAATAATTTAATAAAAATTTAATAGTTTTTTTTTAACTCTCATAGTTTTTTAAATTCTCGTTTAGTTAATAGTTTTTTGTGTATGTATATGAAAGTTTGTAATCGTCTTTATAAAATTTTCCAATGTTTTTGAGACATAAATATGTTTGGTAAAGTATGAAAAAACAAGTTTATGGTCTTTTTTTTGTTAAAAAATTTTAAACTTTTTTAAACTAAAAAAAAAAAAAAAATAGACAAATTTTGAGTAAATTTTTAATTGTGTCAATTAAAAATGTTGCTCAAATTTTTTTTTCAAATATTTAATAAATTTTTATTAAAAATTTACTCAATACTTTTAAATCGTTTACTGGTGCAAAATTGAGTAAGTTTTTACTCAATAGTATTAAAAATTTACTCAAATATTTTTTTTATTTTTTTCTGTGTACAATTTTTTGCAAAAATGCACTTTACGGGGCACAAACATTTTTTTGGGGGAAAGCACGAAATAAAAATTTAAGGTGCTGGGCCCCGGACCCCCCTGGATACAAAAAAACCACCCCACCCATCTTCAGGTTTATGTGGGTACTTCAGTTAAAGGTAATTAAAAAAGAAAAATACAAATAAAAATAAAGAGGGCTAGGTCCCAAGGCCCTTCTTGTTCCATAAAACCGTCTTGATGGAATTTAAAAAAAAAAAAATTCTAAATTATTAAAAAGGACGTCCAGCTGGCCTTCGGCCGGGCTCAGGAATTACAAATTCCATAAATTAATTTAGCGGCTTTTCTAAATATATTTTTTTTTTGTGTATGAAGCATTTTACCTGTAAATTACAAAATGGCTAAACTATTGAACACAAAGACACTAAAATGGATCTAGGGAGTACAATATTGGTAAAATACATACAAAAAAAATACATACATCGTTAGAAAATTACCTTTCATTTGAATAATCTGAGACTTTTTCTATAAAAAAATGTCTAAAATTTTTCCATAGAAAAATCTTTGAATCATTCCAGATAAAAATTCGTGTGTTACAGTGTACTAAAAAAATATTTTGTTAATTTAAATTGGCTAATAGTAGCACTTTAGCAAGTAAAAGCTTTTTATCAAAAATAATTATCAAACCCAAAAATTAACTGTTTTTCAACAATAATTTAAAAATGTTAAGGGCATTTTCATAATACTCGATGAGACCTACAATCAACACTAATTCATTTTAAAAGTATATTTAAATATATTATTTTTTTATAGCACAGTGTAGTTTTAATGGTTTACCTTTACTAAAAAGAAAAAAATCCAATAATTTCTTTAAAATAAAATCTTTAATATACATCTGCAACAAAAATATCCTGAAAATAATTTTACCATCAAAAGACACTGTTTTTTAATATAATATTCCTCCAAAATATTTATAAATAAGCAGACAACAACTAGGTGGAATATAACAACAAAAAACAAAATTAAAAACCTTGAACATGTTACATGACTCAAAAATATATAAAAAAAACAAGGACTACAAAATGACAGTCACGTTCTTTGATTATGCAAAAATAAATATAATAAAAAAAAAATAATGAAACGACACAAGAAAACCATTTGTATGTATATTTGCTTTTAATATTAATAAATTTTTTATATCGATTTTAAAAGGAAAATCATATAATTCTACAACAGCTACGAGTATATAATGGTATCAAAAAGCCTCCGCCGACACAGGAAATGCTTATATCAACATTAAGCCATAACTACAAATATCAATGGTATAATTTCCATTTCCGGTATTACCTTATAATGGAAATATTCAAATGTAGCTCAACACACACACTCACAGAGGCTTACATTTTTATGTTACTTAATCAATATTAATTGAAACTTTAAAAGAAAATTAATATAAAACAGTCATTTATAGAAATTGAAGGTATTTATTTAAAAATTTAAATGAAATAAAAATTAAAGAAATTACTTTTTTTTTAATGGCAAGTAAGCAAAAAATATTACCTAAATTTATTTAAAATTGTATACCCTCCAACTACAATATGGAGGTAATACTCACTTCGTCATTCCATGCGTAACGTATCGAATTATCGGTACCGCCAGGATGCTGTGACCCCCAATGACCGCCCTTCCAAAAAAACGCCCCCGTATTTTTGTAAATTTTTTTAGCATGTTGGAGGGTATCAAAAATTTGGGACACCCGAACTTAAAACTTTTACTTGTTTTAATTTAATTTTTTTTATCAAAATTTTTTTCATCAATTTTTTTTATCAAATTTTTTTCATAAATTTTTTTATCAAATTTTTTTTTTTTTATAAAAAAATTATTTTAGTTCAAGGTCATATTTCTTTTTCTAGGTCATATATATTTCTGGGTGGTTTTTTGTGTTTTAAGGATTTTAAACATTTCTTCAAAAGAAACTATATATCCATTTAATACAGATCGAATGATTTTTTGAAGATCTATTCCTTAAGTCCTTATTTTTAAATGTAAAAACTTTGAGGTTGTGTATATGGAGAGGTATATACTCACGACCGCCATGCTATTCCATGCAAAATGAATTGAAATATCGGTCGAGGACGCCATTAAAAAACCAAAAGAGCTGTACATTTCGTAAGTGAGTGCAAAAATAAGTGCAAAAAAAGTGTTTTTACATTTTGGAGAGTATGAAAGATTCGGCACCAAAGAATATTACACTCTCACTTGTTTTATGTACATTTAATAAACAAATGGAAAATTTTTATGCGAAAAGCTTAGACTTGCTGAAAAAGTAGTTTTGGTAAAAAAAAATTATTTTTTTAACATAATTTTGTTTTTCGTGAAAGTTTTTAATGAAAAGAAAAAATTTTTGATGCAAAAAAAAAAATTGATGAAAAAAAAAATGGAAAAAAAAATTTTGTGAGAAAAAATTGATAAGAAAAAATTTATGAAAAAAATATGATAAAAAAAAAAATTATGAGAAAAAAATTTTAATGAAAAAAAAAAATTGATAAAATTTTTTTTTTTGAAAAAAAATTGATAAAAAAAAATAATTCATGAAAAAAAAAATTTGATGAAAAAAAAATTGATGAAAAAAAAAAATAAAATTTGTAAAAACAAAAATGACAAAAAAAATTAAGAAAAAAAAAATTTAATAAAAAAAAGTTTGATGAAAAAAAAAAAATTATGAAAAAAAAATTTGATGAAAAAAAGTTGGATAAAAAAAAAATTATGAAAAAAAAAAATTTATGGGAAATAAAAATTTGATGAAAAAAATTAATGAAAAATGTCTGCGAAGTTTGTACTCTTGTCCAAACCATTGAATCATGATAATGTTTTGCTGTATAAATAGGTGATCTTTCTAAAGCAAAATTTTTCTAGAAAAAATAACGCGATATTAATTTGTCATTCCATGCAAACATATCAAAATATCGTTCGAGGACCCCATTATGTTTATATATTATTCATCCGTAAAGGTTTCTAAGACATTTTAGTGATATCCATAAATCTGTCTGTGTTTGTCGGTAAAAAAAAACTTTTTTTTGAAAAATGATTATTGATAACAAAATATTAGATGAAAAAAAAATTGGCTAAGGTGCACTTTACGGAACACGAATATTTTGGAAAAAAAATATGCCACAATTAAAATTTAAGGGGACTGGGCCCCGGAAGACTCCCTGGAGCAAAACAACAGCCCCACCCACCAACATGTATATATGGGTATTCAAACGAAAGGTAATTTGCTAACGATTGCAAATATGTATTTTTTGTATGTATTTTAACAATACAGTACCCCCTAGATCCATTTTAGTATCTTTCTGTTCAATAGTTTAGCCATTTAGTAATTAACCGGGTAAAAGGCTTGATACACAAAACAAACTTTATTTTGCGATGCCACTAAATTAATTTAAGGGTTTTTTAGTCCCTGAGCCCGGTTGGACGTTCTTTTTAGTAATTTAGAAAAATTTACTATATTTTTTTTTGAAAGAATACCATCAGGACGGTTTTATGGATCTAGAAGGCCCCTGGGACCTAGCCCTCTTTATATTTATTTTTCTGTTTTAATTACCATTAATTTAAGTATGCACACAAACCTGAAGGCTCTTATGGATTCAGGTGGGTACGAGGCCCAGCCCCTTAAATTTTAATTTCGTGTTTCCCCCAAAATATGTTTGTGCTCCGCACAGTGTTGTGACCTTGGCCATAAATGGTTAAACTTAATGTCTTAAAACTTAAGGTTATAAGAATTTTATTTTAAGAAAACATCATAAATAAAACAAATCCAAAACAGTTTATAGATATCTTTAATAGTTTTTAAGTTACATGTCTCTAAATTTGAACTTTTTGAAATATATCATATTTTGGTCTTAAAATCTTTGAAATCCACATGTACTTGTAACGGTTAAATAATTATATTGCATTTAAAATTCGACCTTATTGGTAATGAAGTTTTAAGTTCGATATGTTGCTTGTATGATAATGCTGTTTTGGTCGACATAAGTTAATTATATGGCAAGTAACGCTGTTATAAAGTGAGTTCCAAAGAAAATACTAATTTATTTTGCAAATTTCATATTTGATAGTCAGCCATTTTTGTGGCCCTCATTGGCGCGCTTAGTTCTTTGCAGAAAATATTGGTATAAGTATGTAGATTACAAATAACAAAAGAACTCGTCCACGTTTTTCCACTTTTTTTTTTAATCAATTTTTTTTTTTGTGGGAACCTGAATATAAATTTGGAAATTTTTTTAACGAAAACACCAAGATGCAGCAGTTGTCCTTGATAATTTGAAATGTATTGCGAAAAATAGTTATGGAACACATATAATAAATCGGAATGCAAAATGAATTGGTCGGTTAAATTTTAAATTTTATTTAAATTGGTCCAAGATCCATTATTTGTCTTCCAGGCCTGACACAAATTAGATGCTTGGCTGGACACCAGTTGTACATTAACAGATGCAGACTTTTATTTAGAAAAATTTTGTTGAGGAAGTAAGTTTTACTATATTTTTACTTGCTTATTTTATAACGGTCGTTTTGAGATAGGATTATCCCTGCTTAAACTTAAAAACAATATTCAACGTATTGTAAATACAACGTTCAAAAATGTTGTGAATTATTGATAGTTTTAAGGTCAAAGGATTTCCCTGAATTTTCTCAAGTCTGTAAAAAAGGATATTTATGCGCTAAGAATATCCTAAGGATAGGTTAAGGATAATCCTTGCTCCAATTATACTAAAATAAGGTATTTTCAACATTATCAGAACAGAATTTTATGAAGTACGAAGGATTTTTTAAACTTTTTTTTTTAATTTTTTAAGGACATTTTTAATATATGGGCACTTCCACCGAAAGGTCTACCAAGACCAAAAAACCAAAAGTTCTTGAAACCAATTTGTTTTAACATATTTTCATAAGAAACAATCAAATTTTACTAACGTGAACAAATTTTACATTTATTCATAACCCATTTCGAGATATTCGAATATAAAGTCGAGCAAGCAAATTTTTTCTTATTGGGGCATTTCTATTGCACCTTTTGTTTTGATAAAAGTTCTTAAAGAGAAGCATTAAATGTTGACTTTTGCTTTTAAAAAATCTTTCTGGAGACACAAAGAGCTAAAAAAAATGCATAACAAACTATGCATTTAAAAAATAGCCGTAAGTTTTTGCTATGCTTTATCACATATTTCGATGTCCCGTGCGACATAGAAAAACAACATTAGTTATTAGTGCGTCAAGTAGACATGACGAAAATTCATCAAATATTGAGAACAAACACAGATTGTTATTACAATTAAAATAAAAAAAATTAAAAAATAATAAAATCTGTGATCTTGGTTCTTATATAAAGTTGGTCACGTGCGACATGGTAAGTGTGGATTTTAAAATTTTTAAAAAATATTTTTTCTTGCATAAACGATTTACTTATATAAATACATACTTTTAAATTATTTAAATATAGATGAGTAGGGATGAGATTTTCATGCACTAAAAAATCGAAAATATGCGCTTAAAATATCTTCTAAAAAATTCAAAATATGCACTAAAAAACCTTAAAATATGCACTAAAAAATAAAATGTAGGCAATAAAAATCTTGTTTTCATACGAAAAACTTCATAAAAAGAAAAAAATAATGCCGGCCTTAAATAGTAACATTTAAAACTTTATGTACCATAATTGTTTTAAAAATTAAACAATCTATAAAAAAGTTAAAAAAAAAAAATATTTTTCTTATTTTCAAAATAAATTTTTAAAATTTAAAATCGATTATGAAACAAATACATTTCAATTTGTGTTTTTGCTCATTTATGCCAAAATATGCAAAAATATGCACTTGAAAGTTGGAAATATACACAAAATATGCATTTAAAACCAAAATATGCAAAAATATGCATTTTCACCAAAATATGCAAAAATATGCATATTGATTCGGAAAGATAATTGGTCGATATCGTTTTGCATGGAAATCACATCCCTATAGATGCAAACCGTGGAGAGAAAAGTTAAAGGAAGATGAAATAAAATTACAAGACAATAAATTAAAAAACAAGGAAATAATGCGGAATGCTAGACAAAAGTGGAAATCGTTGACTGAAGGACGTATTGAAATAAAATGAATGAATAAAAATATGTTTTTTAAGCTTATTTATTTATAATTTGTTAAAAAAGAACAACTAAAACAACATAAATATGATGATGGAAAAAAATGTCCTGTGCGACATGTCCCGTGCGACAGTGATTAAAGTTAAATTAAAAAAGAAGTAGAAATAATTTTGAGGTAAAATTTTACAATTTTTAAGAGACATTATTAGCCAACATTCTAAAATTAGTCGCATTGTGATATTGCCTCAGGTTTCGCTAAAAACAGATTTTTAATTGATTGTCGCGAAAACCACTTCTGTTTTTTGTCCCGTGCGAATGGTTGTGTTCCTTGCGATTATCTCGAAAACTTGAAACAATTTCCAAAATCAACCTGAGCAACAATTATAGAGCTAGTTAAGAGCTATAAGTTTCCCCTTTTGTCAAGAAAAAAATTCTTTTTATTTTGACTTTTATTTCATCTTAAATGTGTTCAACGGTCACGTTCGACATGATGGAATTGCCCATATGTATTACATCCTTGCTTCAATTTTTTATTTGATTAAGATTTAAGGTATATTCTAAGTGTTGCGGATGCAAAAACTCATGAAGGAATTTGAATTTTGAACTTTTTCTTGACTTTTTAAAAAAAGGACATTTTCGAGGAGGGCGTATCCTTGTTCCGATTTGCACAAATTTTGGCAAATACATTGAGCATATTATAACAGTTGGATTTTCAAAATTTCATGAAATAACTTCAATTTTTACCCTTTTTCTGAATGTTATTTTAAAAAGGACATTTTTGAGCTAGGCGTATCCTTGCTCCGAATTGGACAAAATTTTGCATAATAATTAATGGCATTATAGGTAATAACTACAATAAATAACATTAAGATCAAAGCATTAGTTTTCGTTTTATGCCGTATTTTAATTTCAGGATATATGGGAAGGATACGAATCCTTGGGCGGATATTGACCAAATTCAAAATTTTTCTTGATCTTATCGATCTTAACAAGTGTTCCAAATTTTAACGCTCTTACTTAACTCCTTCTATTTTTGGCCACTCTTTACATGAAGACGCAACACTGTGCTCCGTAAAATGCACTTTTGCCAAAAAATTTATGAAAAAATACTGATGATAAAGAAATTTATGATTAAAAAATATTGATGAACAAAACAATTATATAAAAAAATTTTAATAAAAAAAATATTGATGAAAAAAAACATTAATGAAAAAAATTTTTAAAAAAAAAATTTATGAAAAAAAAAAATATTGATGAAAAAAAAATATTGATGAAAAAAAAATATTGATGAAAAAAAAAATATTGATGAAAAAAAAAAAATAGTGATGAAAAAAAATATTGATGAAAAAAACAAATATTGATAAAAAAAATATTGATGAAAAAAAAAATATTGATGAAAAAAAAATAATATTGATGAAAATAAAAATATTGATCAAAAAAAAATAAAAAATTGTTAAAAAAAATATTGATCAAAAAAAAAAAAATATTGATAAAAAAAAAATATTGAGGAAAAAAAATATTGATGAAAAAAAAAATGTTGATGAAAAAAAGTATTGATGAAAAAAAAAATATTGAGCAAAAAAAAAAAATATTGATAAAAAAAAAATATTGAGGAAAAAAAAATATTGATGAAAAAAAAATATTGATGCAAAATAATTATGTTACGTTTTATCCAGCTGTTGAATATTTGTTTTATTCCCCACGAGGTGAATTATTATCCAAGTTACAAACCCAAGTTACAAAAGTTTTTGGTTTAAATAAAATGAAAACAGTAATTCCAATTTTCTTTTCTTGTTAATCGTTAGCTTATATAGTCAAACTGAGGTGGGGTCCTGCAACTTTTTTAAAATTAGACACCAGCCTAAAAACATTATCATGTTAAAAAAAAAAAAAATTATAAAAAAAAAATTGATGAAAAAAAATTTGATGAAAAAAAAATTTAAGGTGAAAAAAAATTTGATAAAAAAAAAAATGATAGAGAAAAAAATTTAAGAAAAAAAAAAATTTGATGAAAAAAAAAAAAAAATTTATGAAAAGAAAAAAATTTGATGAAAAAAAAATGATAAAAAAAAAATTTTGATGAAAAAAAAAAAAAAAAAAAATTAAAAAAAAAATTTTTTTTTTGTTGAAAAATAATTATGTTACTTTTTATTCACCAGCTGGTGAAAAACGGTTTTATTCACCACGAGCTAAATTATTATCCAAGTTACAAACCCAAGTTATTAAAATTTTTGGTTTTAAGAAAATGAAAATTGTAATTCTTGTTTTCTTTTTCGTTAATTGTTAGCTTATATAGTCAAACTGAGATGGCGTCCTTTTTTAAAATTAGTCACCAGCCTAAAAACATTATCATGTTAAAAAAAAAAATAAAATCCACTGATTTGATCAGGAGATATTTTTACTAGAGTAAAAAGTTGAAAATTTGAAATGTTAGCAATATCTCGAAAAGAGTTCCGCTTGAAATTTTTTGAACTTCATTTTCAAATTCGTCATAAGATTTTACCTGAAAAATAAATTAATTTGTAAACTAGTATAATATAATCTTATTTTAAGGTGTGATTGATTATATTTTTAAAATATTATCATTACAAGTAAATGTATAAGTGTCACTTTAAATATATAATTAAATATGTCAGGATTTTACAACTTTTCTGCACGAAAAGGTTTCAGCATTTTTCAGTTTTTTTTATAGAGAAAATGTTTCTGAATCCAAGAATATCCAAAAATCTGAGAATTTTTGCATATTAAAAATTTCTCACAATCTGTGAATTTTTTTATTTTATGTTTAATCTTTAGCAATTCAAATATTAAATTTCAAATTATTAAAAAAATAAAAAAATATTTAAAATCCCCCACTTTAGTCAATATAATAATTTTCCTCTATCACGTATTTGACTAGTCATAAATTTTTATAAATGCTTCAACATGTGTGTCTGTATATTCTTTTTTTTTTTATTACATATTTTCAAAAATTTTTATTTTTTAACTGTTATTACTTTAATATTTGTGCTATATAGAAATTTTATAATGCATATTTTAGCCAGCCTCTATGGTTTTGAGTTACCAACAGTAACCTATTTCCCTCATGTATTTATGGCCAATGAGTTATATTTAACATTTTTCATTCATACCATATGGTCCGTAAAATTTATAAAATTTATAGAATATTTTTAAACAATAAACAAAAAAGAAAATATTGATGTTGCTGTTGTTGTTGTTATATTACTTTAAAAGTGGTATTTAATAAAGATTTATATTAAATTTTTAAATTTTTATATGCACGGATTATTAAAATTGACAATGAATTTGTTATCGCAAGTCTATAAAACATGAAATGAATGAGTGATTGGGTATGCTGTACGTATGAGTGATATGAAAAAATATAATTCAATAATACTCATACGCATCATCGTACATCAGGTGCTATGAGATTGATATTTATGTATATTTTATATGTGTACTATAGAGTGTCCCTTATTTTGGAAATGTTGGAAATGTTGAGACGGTACCCCCTCATTTTTTTCCTTTTGACTAAAAAATAACTCAGGAAAAATTTTACGCCCCTACGACCACGCCTTCCCTACGCGACGGGGCTGTAAAGAGCGGGGCCTTAAAAATCATTTTTCCATACAAAGCAAAAAATTTTTTTTTGATTTTTAATTTTTTTGTTATTAATTATAATATTACTTGATTAGCTTATTCACGACAAAAAATTTGATTTTGGTGGGATAAGGCTTTCAGTTCTAAAAAATTTTTCGAAAAAAAAAAATTTGAGCTTTGGGGTCCTACAGTAAAAATTTTTTAAAAAAAAAAAATTTAAAAAAATTTTTACTGTAGGACCTCAAAGGCTCTAAATTTTTTTTTTCGAAAAATTTTTTAGAACTGAAAGCCTCATCCCACCAAAATCAAATTTTTTGTCGTGCTAAGCTAACCAAGTAATATTATAATTAATAACAAAAAAATTAAAAATCAAAAAAAAATTTTTTTGCTTTGTATGGAAAAATTATTTTTAAGGCCCCGCTCTTTACGGTCCCGTCGCGTAGGGAAGGCGTGGTCGTAGGGGCGTAAAATTTTTCCTGAGTTATTTTTTAGTCAAAAGGAAAAAAATGAGGGGGTACCGTCTCAACATTTCCAACATTTCTAAAATAAGGGACACTCTAGTGTACTATGTTAAATTTAAGAAACTAAATTGAAATTTAGACAACTTTATTTAAATTTGGAACTTTAACATTTGAAAAATATCACAATGTTGCAACGAAAAAACATTTTAAAAATGTTCTAGGTACCAGACACATTTGTTTTTCTTTTGCAATATTAAAAATGATTTTTGAAGAACAAAAATTTTCGAAGTCCCAGGAACTTTTCCAGGACTTTACAGAGGTTGATAAAGTTTGGCATATATGTTGGGCATTTACCTGGTCAGCTTGGTATTGCAATACAGCGAAATCGAAAGTTATGAACAAAAGACTGAATTTTGGGGAGGGGTTTTCGTGCTAACCAAGTCGGTCCAGCGGTTCAAAAGTTTTTAGCGAAACCGTGAATTTCAGATTAGTTTTCACCTTAAATTCATATGTTGAAAAACCGTTACACATATTTTAAAACATTGTTAAGTCATAAAAATATTTTACAACGTATTTTTGTTACTCAAAAATATTTTTACACTAAAAAAAAATACACTCGAATAAAATGTTACACTCAAAAAAATTTTACATTAAAAAAAAAGTGTAAATCTTTTTTTCAAAAACTATTAAAAAAAGTTTTTTTAACAAAATGAAATATTTCAAATCAAATTTTTTTTTTTTTCACGTTAGCAAATTTACTATTACTTTAAAACGGCACTTGTTTTTTTGAAATCGTATTCCAGAATCGAGCACATTATATTTTTTTTCATAATTTTTTTTTCATCAAAAAAAGTTTTTTTTACCAACTTTTTTTTATCCAAATTTTTTTTCATAAAATTTTTTTTTATCAAAATTTTATTTTTCATAAAAACTTTGTTTTTCATCAATTAATTTTCTTTTAATTTTTATCACCAATTTTTTTCGCCAAGTCTAAAATTCTGACATAAAAATGTTCCATTTGATTAACAATTGTCCAAAAAAACAAGTGAGAGCGTTAAATTCTTCTGTGCCGAATCATTTGAACTCTCCAAAATGTAAAAAAACCTTTTTTGCACTTAAGTACTTAATACACTCATTTACTAATGGCGTTTTCTTTTCTGAAACAAAATGTTGCACCCTTAAACAATATCATTTGTAAAATGTAGCCACAGCCCTTTCAATGTGTTGCCAGTTTTGTGTAATTTTTTTTTTTCAACCAAAACATTGGCAATCAGCTGTTTTTTATAAGGCAACTTCAAAACCCCGTCATATTATGAATGTGTGAAAAGTTTGACATTTTTAAACTTTACTAGGTCAACATTTTTAGAAAAAATATCATAAAATTTTTAAGTGGTGCCAGTTTTTTAGAACAGAACACATAAAGTGCAATTTTTTTGAAGGGAAAGTGAAATGTGACATTTTTTGCCAGAAAAGTAATAAATTTAGAGCTTTATGGTTTAGCCCTTTGACGACCATACATTTTCTGCCGAAGGGATTTTTTTTTTGTTCATTGTCGTGATCGCTATGATTTTTAAGCTCTGTAACTCAAAAATAGTTATTCTATTAGAATTTGGACCTATAAACCCATTACTTGCCCCTGACTTCGCTTGACAAGTAAAGGCCTTTTTGTCCCAAAAATAGGGATTATTATTTTACAAAATTTGTGGGCTTATAATGAGTATATGGATCAAACGAGAGACTTACTGTAAACTAGACTTTTATTACCGAAACACTCCTCTACAATTCACTTTTTTGAAGATTTATCCTATCTTTTATTTGAACAAAAATATTTGCCAAAAACACTTTGGCAAGTATACTTGCACTCAAAAAATAATGTTAGTAAAATTAACTGAAAATGTCAGTTAAAATAACTACTTTGTAAGTTGTTTTGGGGTCAAATACTTTTTTACTTAAATCAACTAACAATGTTAGTTATTTTAAATGACAAAAAAAAAACACTGATTTGTGTAGTAAAAACTACTTTTTTACATTTGTAGTCAAAACAACTAGCATGTAGTAAAAATAAAATAATCAATAAATATTTTTTTTTTTTTCAACAAATTTTTTAGAAAAAAAATTGAAGACCAAATTTTTTCAAAATTTTTAAAAAATAAAAGTTGTGAAAAATAAAAAAAAAAAAATTTATTAAAACTTTGAAAATAGTTATTCAAAAAAAACGACTTAAAATAACTAACAGAAATAGTTGTTTGATATTTTACATACAAAAACAACTGACTTTGTGGTTGAAAACAACTAGCTACTGTAAAATATACAAACAACTAACATGTAGTAACTTACATAATTTTCTGAGTGTGCCTGTGGTCGTTAAAGGTCTTTCCACAGACAGATGGACGGATGTTTATGGGATGTTAAATGGGGGTTTCAATTTTGTACCAACTTTCGAAAAAAATTGTACTTTTTGAACCCCCACAGTAACATGTTTTTAAGTAGTAAAAACGTAACTAAAACAAATGAGAGTGAAAATTCTGTTGTACTTAAAACCCCATCAAAAAAAATGCGAAAAAAAAAAATTGTCCGATACTTTATCTACAGGAAAAATCCTCAGAATTCTATAATTTTTCGACATCATGTTCCAGATCGACCCTCGTAGCACATTTATTATTTACTCAATCTGGACGCTATCAAGCTTAAATTAAAGCATTATAAATTACGTGCATTACTTTTTTTAAAATTATACTTGTTTGATAATAATAACGTTGTATTTTGTTATATGTATATTAGGGTGGTTTTTTATTTTATTTTTTTTGGAATTTCGAGGAGCGCGCAGGGGTTTTTTGTGCCATTTGATGTTAAAATAATTGTGTAAAAATTTGAGCTAAATCGGATAAAATTAACCCGAGGCGCAAGGAGGTCAAAGTTTCGAGAAAAAGCCAAAAGGCCAAATTTTGAAAAAACTTAAAAAATGTAAATTTTGTAGAAATAAAAAAAAATAAAATATTTTTTATTTAACTTTCTTGCAATAATACTCAGAAAAAATTATCTTTACTTTTTATGACGGCAGTAACACTTTCAAACATGAAATATAAAAATTACCATGCATTTTGGGGGTACCTGATATGAGTGTTTTCGATTTTTTGAAAATTTTATTAAACAAAAAAATTAAATCTTACTATTCTATAGCAATGGATTATTAAATACATCCTAGGCCTTAAATATTTAAAAAATTGGGGATATCCATCGACTCAATTTTTTTTTTGGAGTCATTTGACTCCTTGAAATCCGCAAAACTCAAATGACTCCAAAAAAAAATTGAGTCGATGGATATCCCCAATTTTTTAAATATTTAAGCCTTAGGATGTATTTAATAATCCATTGCTATAAAATAGTAAGATTTAATTTTTTTGTTTAATAAAATTTTCAAAAAATCGAAAACACTCATTTCAGGTACCCCCCAAAATGCATGGTAATTTTTGTATTTCATGTTTGAAAGTGTTACTGCCGTCATAAAAAGTAAAGATAATTTTTTCTTAGTATTATTGCAAGAAAGTTAAATAAAAAATATTTTGTTTTTTTTATTTCAACAAAATTTACATTTTTTTAAGTTTTTTCAAAGTTTGGCCATTTTGGCTTTTTCTCGAAACTTTGACCTCCTTGCGCCTCGGGTTAATTTTATCCGATTTTGCTCAAATTTTTACACAATTATTTTAACATCAAATGTCACAAAAATCCGCTGCGCGCTCCTCGAAATTCCAAAAAAAATAAAATAAAAAACCACCCTAATGTATATATAGTATCATTACGATGATATTGTCAAATAACATTTTTCAAGAAACTATTTATAAAGTTGTTTGTTTTAAATTGATTGGTTCCCTGCAGAAATTTTGCTGAACTGGCAGCAGCTTTTGGAAAGGAAACTCGAGTTAAGGAGCGCATCCAAACCTGCTGAAGTCATGCATGATTCTCTAAGGCGATGTCACACTTTAGAGCGCTAGTTGGATACACCGAAAAAGCGCTCTTAAGATGCTCTGAATTCACATCTCTTTAGAGCGCTGAAAATATAGCTATAAAGATGCAGTGAACTCATGTATATTTTTAGAGCTGATTTAACTATTTCTGAAATACAAATTACAAAATCTGAAATACAATTGAGTTGTTCTGAATGCAATTGGAATATCTTAAATACAATTGACTAATTCTGAAAATCAGTTGACTCTCTGCAAGCATTTATAAGAAATATTGCCTAAGAGATTCAGTTACATTAAAAAAATTTCCAATTATATTTCGAAATTTTCAAATTATATTTCAGAAACTTCCATTTATATTTCAGATATTACCATTTATAACCAAAAAAAATTTTAATTACATCTAAAAAATTTTTAATTATATTGGAAATTTTTGAAATATAATTGGACATTTTTAAATATAATTGGAGATTCTAAAATATGATTGGACATTTTTTGAAATATAATTTGTATTTTCTTAAACTAAAGTGGAAATGGTGTAATCAATTTTTTTTTATTTAAAATGTGAGGTGTTATGATTGAAACACTCTTTGCAGCGCTGATTAATGCGCAATAATGATGCAGTGAAATCATATGTCTTTGCCTACAACTCGTGGTTTTTTATTCAAAAAGTGTTAAATATATTCCAAAGGAAAGCATGTATGAAATTTTATCAAAATATAATTTTATATTTTGAGTTTTATATAAAAAATCTTAACAAAAAATTTAAATTTTTTTCCCGTTACTTTTACTGCATCCTCAAGAGCGCTCTTTGGATGCGCTTCGGTATGCTATAAAAAGATGCTGTGTCGCCAAAATCTCGATTTATTTTTGCTGGGTTAATTCATTTTGCAAGACTTACTCGACTCGTGTTTCGGAATTTGTTAAATTCCATTGTCAAGAGTGTTTAGCAAATTGCCAATCGCTGGTGGCATAACACAAAGTCTTCTTATGTATTCATATGTAAGTAGAAATAATGAAAATTTATGTGCTAAATACACAACACAATACAGTCCTAAATTTTAAACGAAATGTCCGACCAAACCATCTCTATTTAATTCAAACAAACCTGCGTATATAAAGACTGTATTACAGACTAGCAGGCTTTTCATTGTTTTTTTCCATTCTTATTCATAATATAAATAGAAAGTAAAGCGTGCTGTCCTTTTATTTAAATTCTGTTTTAGTTTTTAAATTAATAAAAAATATTTATTATTCGACCTTAAATATTCTATTTTGAGAAAAATTATTCTCGCTCAATAAATAGTTTCTTAAAAATTGTTACTTACAATATCATCGTCAGTTAAAGAAATACGACCTTGAGCTTGAATAACACAGCTCAACATGAAAATGCGTATTGGATTCTGTTAAGTGATTTAGGTAGTGTTTGTTGCGCTGATTCCAAATCTGCGACCCAAATAAGTCTATCACGTCAGGATTTTGAGTTACTCCCGGTTAAAGTGCCGAAAAAGGCCATTTTGGACCCTTTTTGTAAGCTTATAATATAAGATCCTGATATGCGAATGACTTTGTATTAAGCTCTTTCAAAAGTATGCAATTTTCTCTATAAGACAAGATAAAATTTTCTTGGAATTTAATTTTATAAAATGGTAATAATATCATTAACTAATTTTTAAATATTTAGTTTATTTACACAGTGTTTTTTAACAAATTTCCATACAAATATACACATAAATATTAGATTAAAAGCATTTGTGACTAATGAGTTTTTCACCATTATAAAAATTTAAATTCCAAGAAAATTAAAGAAAAAATTATGCACTTTTGAATGAGCTGGATATCAAGTCATTCGCATGTCAAGATCTTATTTTATAGACGCTCAAAAATGCCAAAAAGGGTATTTTTTGACACTTTAACCGCACTTTTCTCAAAATTATGAAGTGGTAGAAAAATTTGAGTGACAGTTTTTTAATCGGGAAACCAAAACCTATAAAATTTTTTTGGTTTCATTCAAAACGCAGCGACAAACCTCAGATTTGTAGAGCGGTGTAATCTTTCTCAAAATAGAATTTTAGAGGTTGAATAATAAATATTTTTTATTAATTTAAACATTAAAAGAGAATTTATTTTTTTTTATTTTTCCAATTTTTTTTTAATAAAATTATTTTCTTAAACACATTTGTTTACACAATTCAAAAAAACTTTAACCCCCTTTTTTACCTATTTTCTTTTTCAATTAAATTTTTAAGCAATAAAATTTTTAACATTATGGATGCTCTCAATTTATTCGGAATATATTATTTCCTATGGTTTCTAGTAGGAACAAAGGGCCGCATTCCGATTAAATTCGGAATTTAATCTTTTTACTTGTTTTTTTTTTTTTTTTTTTTCAACATTAGGTTTTTTGTCGTTATTACTTTTTTAAAAGCTTAAATCTAAAAATAAAAATATATTTACATTTTTTATATTTAAATAAATCTGTACACTCAAGTACTAAACATACTCATATAAATATTCAGCATGTAGTTCACTTTTTTTTTATCCTTCAAGCCAAGTGTTGGTGTTATTAAAAATATAAAAAGTAAAAGTAACAATGTTGCAGTACATTTTTAATGTCAATGTTTTTTCTGTTTTTTTATTTTTTTATTTTTTGCTTATAATGCGAATGCAACTTTTTCATATGTATGTTGAAGAGTTTTATATATAAATATAAAAAAAAATACATATTTTTAAGTGGCATTTTGCCAAAACAATTTTCAACATACGCTGCTGACTTGGTTTATTTTACTGAACCAACAACACAGTTTGTTAAGTTTAAATGTTATAAAAAAAAAACTCAAAACAAATCTTTCTTTATTTTTTTTTTCTCCCAAAAAAAGGCTAATAAAAGGGAAAAACATCTTTTGGGTAGAGGCCAAAATGTATGTAAACAAAAGTATGTATTAGGGTTAATTCAATGTGTATAGGAGTCTTAAATAATTTATTTCAAAATTTCCAAACTAAAGGAGCACTTTAGATTTGAAAAACTAACTTTGAAATAACATCGCCATAAAAAGTTGTTTATCAGCCGAAATAATTTCAGAAAATATTGTTGTAAAATTTGTAAATTCACCACAAAAATCGTAAGTTTACAAAAAAAAATGAATTTTGCAAAAATAAGAATTCACCATACATTTGTGCAAAACTACACCTTTTCTTTGTAAATTTAAATATTTTTTTTGTGACTTTACAACTTTTTCAAGTAAATTTAAATTTTTTCAGACAAAAAACATTTTATCAATAAAATTAAAAATCTACAACTTTTTAATACAAGTGCAAGTAATTCTTGTGATTTTAAGAGATTTTTGCTACCTTTAAAGTTTTTTTGTTGTCATTTTAAAAAATTATTTTTTCAGTTAATTTTTTCGAGACAAAATTTTTCAAAATTTGGTCAACAAATGATGTAAAAACATAATTTTTAATAAGACTCCATGACGGGATCTAGAAAATTTTCAAATTAATTTTTAAATTAAAAAAATTTTGAAAAAAAAAAAATTAAAAACGATTTTGGAAACGATCATTTTCTAAAACAAAACTTTAATTTGATAAAGTTCTGTAAAGCGTTTATATCTAGGTAATGCGAAGTAATAAATTCTCCCTTTTTCTTTATTTAAATGTCTGACTTTCTCACACTCAAAAAAATAAGTCTTGTAAAATAACAAAAAAAAGATAAAAAGGTGGTATTCTTACATTTTCAGTGGTAAAATCTTGTTACAGACAAAAAAATTTCCGTGAATTTACAACTTTATTTTGTAAATTTACAATTTGTTCCAAATATTCATCATTCGCGGAGGATGACAAACATTTTACCAATGCACTATGGTTCCAAAAGCATTTTTTTTGGCATAAATTCAAAAAATGAAGCAAGGTTACTTGGATTAATTCTGGGATGATTTTAATCTCTTAGCGCAATCCAAAATCGATTGTCAAAAAAAAAATTTTGAACATTTTTTTTTTTTAAATATTTATTATAAATTATAATTTATTAATTTGAATATTAACAACTATTTTAATATGATTTTCAAGTCAAAAAAAGAACCCATCGACCATAAAAGGCAACTATTCCGACCACGACGATTTTGAAATTATAAAAAAAATAAAATATTCTCCACCATATGACCAAATGACGGTAGATAAGTCAAAAGTTCTGATTTTAATAGGTGTCAACTTTTAAAAGCTGTTGACATGTCCGTTTAGCCTGTTTTTACACGATTTTTTTTTTTTAATTCTCATTTAACCACAAAGAATCTTATTTCTCAAAAAATAAAACTTAAAAAAATGCTACCCTTATACATGCACTTCTACTAGTCGCAAATAACAATAAAGTGTAATAAACGAGAAATAAATTTTTGAAACTGAAAAAAAAGTCATATAAATATTAAAAAAAAACCTTGTTTGTAGTAACATTTTAAATGAAAACAGTAAAGATTTTAATAAATTTAAAAAAACGTTTCTATGTATATGAAGCATTTTTAGACAACTGTTAATCATTTTTGTTATAAAAAATGT
Source organism: Pegoplata infirma (assembly GCA_963921195.1). Taxonomy (NCBI): domain Eukaryota; kingdom Metazoa; phylum Arthropoda; class Insecta; order Diptera; family Anthomyiidae; genus Pegoplata; species Pegoplata infirma. Next base: position 31,854,173 of record OY992537.1, read on the forward strand.
TTTAGTTTAATTTGAATTAAATTTTTTTTTTAGATGTAAAAATTTTCTTTTTAATGTTACTTTTTTTAGTTTTTTTGGAGTGACAAAAACACTTTCTAAATAATTTTGTGGCTTACCAAAGTGAGTTTTTCAACACTTAAATTCGATTTAAAACGCATATAAGTTTTAAACGAGTTACCCTGGTCTAGTAAGTGTTAAATTTCAGCAAAATCGGTCCAGTGATTAAAAAGTTAAGAGCGAAACCGTGAATTTAAGATTGGTTTCCCTTTCACATCGGTGAACGGACAGATATCGTTAGATCGTCTTAAAATCGATGGAGGATCATGAATATGCTTTATAGGGTCCTAGACCAATATTTCGAGGTGTTACAAATGGAATGACAAACTTATATCACAAGAGTGGAGATTATAAAAAATTACTGAAATTCTTAAACATTTATAAAAATTAAATAAAATTTAGGAAGATTTAGACAGCCTGGAACTATAGGAATTAATATATATGGGGCATTCCATGTGAAATCGGACACTTTGAAAAACTTTTTTTTTAGATTTTCCCAATTTGTTTACAGTTTTTAGTACCCTTCGAAAACTCCTTCGTGGTAAATTTTCAGATTTTTTTGATGACCCGTTCAAAAGATATCGAATTTTTAAAAATTGGTAGTTTGTTCCTTTACTCAAACTTCTTTTAATCATAACTTCTTCAATAATGGTCCAAATTTCAAATTTTTTTTTTCAAATTTTTGTTTTTTTACGTACTTTCTAAAAAAAAATCCCAAAAAATTCTTAAAAGCGCTGTAGTATGCGATTTTTAAGTTTTAAAATTTAAAACTCGTTTTTGAAAATGTTTGTACTCTTCAATTTTTTTGAAATTTTTTTGTGTAAAACTTCTTTCAATTCTACAAATTTTTTGCCCAGGAAGATCGTGGGATAACGATTATTACTATTTTTTAAAATTTTTTGAAAAAATTTTATTGAAATTATATTATATTAAAAAGGTCGAATAAAATTAAAAATTATATTTGTAATTTTCCAATCTTAAAATCATTTCTACTACTCCAATGGTGCGTCATAGAGGGGTTCTTTATAAGACCGACCCCCATTAATTTTTACGTCTTAACATTTCTTTGGAACAAACTAATACCCTATCTCCAATTTCTAAGGGGGCTCCCACACAAAACGACATTTTTTAAAATTTGTTCCAACCGCTCTAACTGCCCTAATAGTGCCCTTAGAGAAACTAAATGTATGACTGACCCACAATATTTTTTTAGTCCAAACATTTTCTCCGAACACACCTACCCTCTATCTTTAACTGTTAAGGCGGTCCCCATACAATTTTTTTTATTTTTTGTAAATTGGTTTTATTTATTCAGCGTCTACCGGTCCAATGGTGCGTCCGAGAGGGGTCATTAGTGAGACCGACCCCCATTTATTTTTACCCTACAACATTTTTTCAAAATATACCTACGCCCTATCTCCACTCCCTAAGTAGGCTCCCATACAAAATTTCATTTTTATAAAATTTGCTCCAACAGTTATTTGTATGGGAGCCTACTTAGGGAGTGGAGATAGGGCGTAGGTATGTTTTGAAAAAATGTTGTAGGGTAAAAATAAATGGGGGTCGGTCTCACTAACGACCCCTCTCGGACGCACCATTGGACCGGTAGAAGCTGATTAAATAAAACAAATTTTCAAAAAATAAAAAAAATTGTATGGGGAAAGCCTTAACAGTTAAAGATAGAGGGTAGGTGTGTTCAGAGAAAATGTTTGGACTAAAAAAATATTGTAGGTCGGTCATACATTTTGTTGCTCTAAGGGCACTATTAGGGCAGTTAGAGCGGTTGGAACAAATTTTAAAAAATGTCGTTTTGTGTGGGAGCCCCCTTAGAAATTGGAGATAGGGTATTAGTTTGTTCCAAAGAAATGTTAATACGTAAAAATTAATGGGGGTCGGTCTTATAAAGGACCCCTCTATGACGCACCATTGGAGCAGTAGAAATGATTTTAAGATTGGAAAACTACAATAAAATTTTTTAAAAAAATTTTAAAAAATAGTAATAATCGTTATCCCAAGATCTTCCTGGGCAAAAAATTTGTAGAATTGATAGAAGTTTTACACAAAAAAATTTCAAAAAAATCGAAGAGTACAAACATTTTCAAAAATGAATTTTAAATTTTAAAACTTAAAAATCGCATACTAGAGCGCTTTTAAGAATTTTTTGGGATTTTTTTTTAGAAAGTACGTAAAAAAACAAAAATTTTGAAAAAAAAAAATTTGAAATTTGGACCATTATTGAAGAAGTTATGATTAAAAGAAGTTTGAGTAAAGGAACAAACTACCAATTTTTAAAAATTCGATATCTTTTGAACGGGTCATCAAAAAAATCTGAAAATTTACCACGAAAGAGTTTTCGAAGGGTACTAAAAACTGTAAACAAATTGGGAAAATCTAAAAAAAAAGTTTTTCAAAGTGTCCGATTTCACATGGAATGCCCCATATGTATATTAGACAACATATTTTTTTAAAAATTTAAAAAAAATCCTCAAAATTCTGACATATTTTCAAGGGCAGTTTGTATCCCAACGTATTCGAATACGGCACCCTTTTTCAATTATTTTTTTGTATCACAAATGGTGCGTAATTCCTCATATTTACAGAAATCAAAAAGGTAATTTTTGACCCCTATGGGTTAGAGTATAAATATTTATTTTGTTATTATTAACCTTCATATTTACAAATACAATTTATCTACAATTATTATTATAATTTAATTATATTTCCCTATTTGATAAAAAAAAAGTTATTGTTTACTTTAACATTATACATATTTACACACATATAAAATTTTATTTGTTGTTGTTTTTTTATATTTTGTATAAGGATATACTCACTTTGTCATTCCGTATGTAACGCATTGATATAACTGTCTAGTATCCTATAAAGAATTAACACACTCACTTGTTTTTTGAACATTTGTTAAACAAATGGAACATTTTTGGTCAGAATTTTAGAATTTTAGGCATCTGTTTTTCACGGTAAAAATTTTACTTAAACTTTAAACGCCTCAAATCGTAATAAAAATGGTATAAATCAACAGCTTTTGACAATTCTAAGAAACTTTCATAACAAAATTCAAATGTCACCTTTTCACCGCAATTTAATTGTCTTGCATAATAAAAATGCGTGAAAACTTTTTTAAAACCTTCAATATAATTCCTCGCGTTGCCAAAATTTTTCTTTTTTTATGAAGTTTGACAGATTTTATCCAGTAAAATCGAACAGGGTACTATGCTTTGGTGAAAAAGTAATGTTGGTAAAAAAAATAAGAAAAAAATTAAAAGAAAAATAGTTTTGATGACAAAAATGTTGATGAAAAAAGTTTTTATTGATGAAAAAAGTTTTTGATGAAAAAAAAAATTTTGAAAAAAAAAATATCATGAAAAAAAATTTTTGATAAAGAAAAATATTTTTGATGAAATAAAAAAATTTGTAAAAAAATTTTTTTTTGAAAAATAAAATTGATAAAAAAAAAATTTTGATAAAAAAATGTGATGAAAAAAAATGTTTGTGTTGAAAAATAATTATGTTACGTTTTAAGGTTCTCATAACTTATTTACATTCACAGGTACCACCTAATTTGCAATTAAAAAAGTTATTGCGAAATAAGTAGAATATCACATGTATAAAAAGTTAATGTCAATTGTCCATATGAATTTTGTTGTGTCCGAAAACAATATTTCGAGGCGTCACGAACTGAATGACAAACTAGAGTTCGCAACCGTAGTGTATTTTATAAAAAAAATATTTTTGTTTTTTGTCGCAATTGGTGTCAAAATTTGCGGAACGTGGAGTACATTGCGGAACGTGGAGTACATACATTTGCGGAACGTGGAGTACGAAATTTAATCTTATACTTTTTATTTTTTTTTCACCAAAAAAATTTTTTTCGAAAAAAAATTGAAACATTTTTATATCAAAGGAAATTTTAAAGTTCTGCAGCTGAAACCAGGGAGCAAAAAAATGTATTATGGTAATGCCAAATTTTTAATAAATGAATTTTTTAACTTTTATTGCGAAATGAAAAGTGTCCAAAAACGTTCTTCGCCAAACCTCCCCACCCAAAAAAAAAAACGGCTTTGTTAAAATTAGTTTTTATAATTTTTTTTTTACATTTTAGAGGATATAAAAAAATTCGTTAAAACCGAATTTAACAGTCACATCTGATTTTTTTTTGTAAACAAAAACATTGAGAACAATTCTATTACAGTAAACTAATTTTCAAAACAAATACCTAAATAGCATGCAAACATAACTACGTGCATTAAATAATGGAGGAGTAGTCGAATTAGGATGTAATAATAGTGGGCCCCTTGAGAGATTTATTAAAATAATATTTCTGCCAAACTTTCCAAATCCAAAACAAAGTCCTTAGACGGTATACCTCGGTACCCGATTCAATTTTTTTTTTTTTTTTCAAATTATAACTAATTTATCAAAAATTAAATCTTTTCAAAATCAGGTTATCCCAACAGCACATAATTCTATTTCCCCCACTTCAAGACAACTACTGAAAGACTCTGAAAATTTTCGCAAATTCTAAAATATGGGTCATTTAAAAAAAGTTTCTGAAATGTTTAAAGTGTTATAAAATTTGGACCACAACACAATTTGGCCCTTTTGTTTATTTAATTTTTTTAAGGTCATCACCACAAAATACATCCCTGTCTAAATTTGTATTCAATATGACCAGCATGTGTTTAATTTTATTGAATTAAGTACGCACTGTTGCCAGTAGTAATTACGTCGTACCTTCTACAACAAAGTTGAAAACATAATAACAAAATCAAGATCATCACTGTTTGTAACTGTAATTTTGCTAAACAGTCATTCACACACGAACACAAATATTCTCGCACTAACATGAAATTTATTATGAAACACGTTGAGTAAAGAATAGTAAAAGAAGACCCAATATTAAGTGAGTAGGTCATAGTCAGTTACATCATTGACACCATAACCAACATACACACACATATATACACAAAATAACTATCAATGTTTGTTTGTGTGGGTGGGTTTATGAAATTTGAGCAGGTTTGTGTATACAGTGTATTTGTTTAGTTTACCTTTTGTGTCATACACATTTTGGTTGTATGTGGGTTATTTCATGCCAAATAACAGATTTTCGGACACTATCCCCTTCGATTTTGTTCCGTTTTTGATATGTTTTAGTACACATTAAATTCTACTTGCTCGCCTATTTTCAGCCTTGTATTCCAAGTTGGAGTTTGGAAATCAATTATAGAAAATTAAAATTTTTTCAAAAAAAATTAAGAAATTAAAATTTTCAATTCTTAATTTCGATATCTAAAAAATTTTTAGGAAAAATTTACTATTCCGCCTGTGTATCTACGCCTGAGGGGGAGTTACGGTCAATATCTACCAATTTTATATCTAGGAGCACCCTATTAAATAAATCAGAAACAAAAAAAATTAAAAATTCGAAAAAAAAGTAGAACGAATTGTGATCATAACTCCAATTATTGGTTAAAAGTTGTCTAATTTAGAGTAATTTTTTTTTATTTTTTTTTTCATAAAATCAAAAAGGTTTGTAACTTCGACTTGTTACTTAGATAATAATTCACCCTTTTGTGAATAAATCCGTTTTTCACCAGCTGGTGTCATAAAATTTTTTTTTTTGTCAAATTTTTTTTTTTTCATCAAATTCTTTTTTTTTATCAATATTTTTTTTTTAATTCTGTTTTATATATTGTTGGACTTTATATTTTATAACTAAAGTTTATATTAATTTCGGTTTGAGGTCATATTAACTATTTCTGAAAAATAATAATTTATGAGAAAATCTGAAATACAGAATTGACAACACAAGCTAAGTGGACAACTTTCGGAAGAAGCAACCCTACCAAGGGTTGCAACTCTGACAAAATCTACTACAGTGTAAGAAATTACAACTGTGTTAGAAAAAGTTAAACATTGATTGATTAAGTTCGTGCTAAACGTAACATATGGGCGATGAAATGTGATATAATTCCCGTCATCTTTTTCACCTTAATGTACGTTTAAATATCTGATTTTAATCTTATACACCTACAGTGACAATCGAAGAGTGCTGACCAAGGAAGGGTGGCTTCCTCCTAAAGCTGTCGACATTTCCACTTACTTATCCTGTGTTGTCAATTATTTTTTTCAGATTTTCTCATACTACATCAAAAAATGCCTGCGAATTTTGTACTCTTGCCAAAAAACATTAAATCATAATAATATTTTGCGAAAGATTTGGGTGTACTTGCCAAAGCAAAGTTTTTTTTAGAAAAAATAATGTTATATTACTTTGCTATTACATGTAAAACGAGTTGAAATATCAGTCGTGGACCCCATTAAAAACCCAAAAGAGCTGTAAATTTCGTAAGTGAGTGCAAAAATAAGTGCAAATAAGTGTTTTTACATTTTGGAGAGTATAAAATATTCGGCACCAAAGAATATACCACTCTCACTTGTTTTATGTACATTTGATAAACAAATGGAAAATTTTTATGCGAAGGCTTAGACTTGGTAAAAAAATGATTTTTTCACGAAAAACAAAACTATGTTAAAAAAAATTAATGAACCCAATATTTTTGGTTAAAAAAAAAATTATGAAACAACAAAAAAATTGATGAAAAAAAAATTTTGATGAAAAAAAAAATTATGAAAAAGAAAATTATTGAAAAAAAAATTTATGAAAAAAAAAAATTTATGAAAAAAAAAATTGATGAAAAAAAAATTTTTTTGATGAAAAAAAAAACATGATAAAAAAAAAATTTGATGGAAAAAAAAAATTTGGTGGAAAAAAAAATTTATGAAAAAAAAAAATTGATGAAAAAAAAAAAAAATTCATAACAAGAAAAAAATTTATGAAAAAAAAAAAAATTTGATGAAAAAAAAAAAAATTTGATGAAAAAAAATTGATGAAAAAAAACGAGGTGAATTACTATCCAAGTTACAAACCCAATTTATTCAAATTTTTGGTTTTAAGAAAATGAAAATAGTAATTCTTTTTTTCTTCTTCGTTAATTGTTAGATTACACAGGGCAACACTTTTGTTTTGCCCTGGTTCTGATAGCTAATTTTGGGTATTAAGGGTACGCTGATTTCTAATCTGGCTGCCGTTTTTTTTGGGTCAGCTCTAGTTTTTGAGATATAGCCTAAGGAAACTTTGAAAATAGGCTGATTTTGGCATGTTTGTGAGTCTATATTTACCAACACTAGTCTTACATCCAAAAAGTGAATGACGATTTTAGGTATGTTGGATATGCTGATTCCAAAAATGCTCTTACTTTTGTTGAGTCATCTTTAGTTTTTGAGATATCGCTAAAATAAAGTTTTTAAATTTAAGACCTCTTTAATTTTGTCCGAATATTTATGCCCTTTTTAATAACTCGAAAACTAAAGCTGTCAGAAAAAAGCTAATACCAGTTTTGGAATGCTGGCATCCAATATAGTTAAGTTCGTGTTTAAAACTGAGCCACTAAATTTTTTTTTGGAAATTATAGGCAAGCAAAGCTGGTAAAAAACGCACTTTTTCGACTCTTTAACAGCGCCACTGAGGTGGCGCGCCACCTCAGTTGCAGGTCGCCATGGCGTCCTGCAACTTTTTAAAATTAGACACCAGCCTTAAAACATTATCATGTTAAAAAAATAAAATTGAATCTTGTTCCGAAATGGGTTAAGTGTGTTCAACCTATTAAGTCCTATAAACTGAAAAACTTAAACCCTATTGCTCGAATTGCTTTCGGCTGTTCGGTGGTCTTGTTCTACTATCCAAGAGCTACACAACTGCTTTACAACTTTTTATCATGTCGGCGGTAGTTACCAAGATAAGAGGATTTTCAAATTTCTGGAAATACGAGTTTTTTGATTCAAAATTAGGATCCAATAGGGTTCACAAATGTGAAGTGGTCAACTTTCCCTATTAGGTTGCCATCAATTTTGATCCAAAATTTTGCTCCGTTTGCTCTATCTTGCTTAGTTTTTGAGATATTATTAGCATATTAAATTCTAATATTTTAAATTTTGGCGACTGAGTGAAAATAAAATTTTTTCTTAAAAAAAATCATTTGATTTATTCGCTTCAAAGTTCAGTATTTTAGAATATTTCTAATTCTAAAAAACAGAACTCGTTTTTTCTTTTTTTTCATTCCACTTAAGTGGAATACATTATTCATTCGTCTCGAACTGAAAAAATAGAATACTGTCTTTCATTCAAAATTTTTAGAATGTCTCAAAACGACTTTTAAATGCATTCGTGCACATGTCTGATATAAACACAATGGGGTCCTCGATCGATATTTCGATGCGTGTTGTATGGAATGACAAATTAATAAAGCGTTATTTTTTTCATGAAAAATTTTGCTTTGAAAAAAACACCTATTTATACTCTCTCTCTCTCTTTATTGCATATCCATCATAGGATGAAAGTGAATCACAATTAAATTTAATTAAATAATATTATATATTAAATTAGCAAACTGTTCTCTGTCTGATGCCAGTCTGACCAGTTCTCCAATTGATCGGATACCAGTCCATGATCTGATGTTGCGTAACCATGACATCTGTTTTCTGCCAATACCACGCCTGCCTTGATTTTTCCCTGTAGTATAAGAACAAGTAGTTGATATTTTTCCCCTCTGATGATGTGGCCAAAATATGTGGTTTTACGGAGTTTGATGGTATGGAGAAGATGACGTTCAGTATTTAGTCGTCTTAGTATTTCAGCATTGGATACGAAATCTGTCCATGAAACTCGAAGAAGTCGACGATATATCCACATTTCAAAACTTTCAAGCTTATTCATGTGTGTGGTTTTAAGAGTCCATGACTCCATGGAATATAACAAAATTGACCATATGTAGCTTTTTACCATCCGGAGGCGAAGTTGTATGTTTATTTGGCAACTACATAACAATTTTTTATACTTTATAAAAGATGCTCGGGCCATTTCAATCCGACACTTTATTTCTTTGTCTGCTGTCCAATCTTCTGTAAGCCAAGCACCCAAATATTTGAAACTACCCAGGCAGAAAAATACATACGGGCCAGATCTGGCAAAGTTATTAATAAGGTAGTATTAATACTGGCTAAGTACCTTTTTTTTGGGTTTTTTGTACTTGCTAAGATGCTATATGATAACACCATTTAGTAGTGGCAAAGTAATTGTTGAATCAAAATAAAGTAATATAAGAGTACATTGAATACAACAAATATTGGGCTTTCCCAGTACTTTCCAGAGCGTTTCCCAGTAATTTCAAAAGTAATATCCGAGATATTTTAAAATTTACTTTCCCATGCATTTTAACCTAAATAATTAATTGAAAAATTTAAAATGTGTTAAATTAAATTATTTTTTATTTAATTCGTACTTACGAAATATTTTTTTTTTTCATTTTAAAAAAATTATATATTAATTATCCTTTTAAATAAATTATATGTTAAAGTTAAAAAATATTTTCGTTTAAATAACATTTCAAATGTTAATATAATCGAATTTGATTTAAATGGTTATGTAGTTTTATCGTATTTTTATCGTTCAGTTCGACCTCCGCATCGATCCTTTGCTGCGGATAGCAAGCGACTTATCTTTGAAAAAACTGTGGCTTCAGTTTTACTCGGAAACTGTTTCGTGAGGAAAGCTTTAAAAATTTATTTTAATAAACTTAAATGATTAGCTTCAAAACCGACGTTCACGATGAATTTATTATTTTTATTTTTTATACCTGAAACAACGGAAACTGATTTTAGCAACCTTATTAACGGCCATTTAGAGCTCAGGTTAAAGAATTGGGTTTTAGGAAATATAAAAACCCTAACTCAAAAGTCAATCGATGAACTTTTAATAGTTTTGAGAGAAGAAGGATATACGTCACTACCAAAATCCTCTAAAACATTGCTAGGAATTTCAGCTGTAAGCGGTTGCATAAAAATTATGAAAAGTTCAGATGACACTTTTGGGAAATTCCAGTATTTTGGAATAAAATCAAATCTTGTTGATATTGTGAACCCTAAACTGTATGTTGAGGCAGGTATATCGTTGATAATTCATGTGGATGGCATGGATGTCTTTAACAAATCCAAAAAAGGTTTTTGGTCTATTATGGGAAAAGTGTTTGCACCATTATATGAGTAAACCTTTTTTAATAGGCTTATATTACGGAAATTCAAAACCATATTCCTCACAAGAGTTTTTGGAAGAAGTCGTTGTGGAATCCAATTTGTTAATAAATGAAGGTATAATATTTCTAAAAAAATGAATTCAGGATTAATTTTGGTTTTATTTTTAAAGGTGTAAATATAAGTGGAAAACATTTTAACTTTAAAGTTCTAGCATTCTGTTGCGATATGCCTGCCCGTGCCTTTATTAGGTGCACTAAAAGCCATACTGGATTTTTTTCCTGTGAAAGATGCACAGTACGAGGAGAAACAGATAACAAAACTCGAGTTTTTAAAGAAATTAACTGCGATGAAGTCATTTAAAGAAAAAATAAATTCAGAATATCATTTAACAAAGGAAAATAGCCCACTACTTGAAATTTTAAATATTGACCTAGTCAAGAAAGTTGTTCTGGATGAGATGCATATGTTGCATCTCGGCATAAGCAAATATTTGCTTCAAAAGATGATTTATAAGAAATCATTTTCATTTATTTCTACAGAAAATGTTGCTGTTTAACAAAAAAACTTTTTAAATTTGTCTCAAGATATTACATCAGAGTTTCAGAGGAAGTCATTCGATTTATATGATATAGGAAACTGGAAAGCAACACAATTCCGATTTTTTTTATTATACGGTGGAGGTATCATATTGAAAAACGTTTTAAAATCTGATCAATACAAGCATTTTTTAATTCTTTACATGGAATGCAGAATTGTATCATCAAAGAAATTGGCTACATTAAAAAATAAGTTTGCTAAGCAGATTTTAAGAACATTTGTCGAACTTATGCCAAGTTTTTACGGTTCTAATTCCCAAACAATGAACATCCACAACTTAATTCACATTGCAGACGATGTAGCTAATATGGGCGCCCCTATATCACAGTTTTCGGCATTTGATTTTGAAAACAGTCTTGGTTATTTAAAATCTATTATAAAATCCCCAACTAACCCTATTGCTCAAATCCAAAGAAAACTACATATTTTTCATTCCGATAACTCAGTTAATAATATTCCATTGCTATATCCGCTTAATAGAAATTCCAAATACTCTCTAGGAAATATAAAACAAAGCTCGGAATCAAAAGTTGTATTTTCTTTCGTAAACATTAAAGGTTTTAAAATAAAACCTATTCATCCAGATAACGTATGTTTACTCGACAATGAAAACGTTATTATTATTACTGAAATTTTTAGTAGAAAGCAGTCTAAATACAAAAGTGATGATATATTTTTGAAAGGCAATATTTTCACTGAATGTAGCGATTTTTTTCAATTTCCACTACCATCAAGAGAAATAGGACTCTACAATGTTAATAAATTAGATAAAAATAACATTGAAATCAGTATCAAAATAGTAGAATCAAAATGTATTCTTACTAAATTTTATAATGACACCATTGCAATTGCTTTATTACATAATTAAGAGTTTTTTTAAATGTTAAAATTTAGTAAAATTATTAAAAAAAAAATATTTCAAATAAATAATATAAACCGCCTTTACTTTGATAAAAAAAGTGTTAGCAAAGTAATTAGTTCGGTAAAACCATTACTTTACTAAAAAGAGCTTGGTATACAAAAAAAAGTTGCTTTCCCAGTACTTTTTTTTGGAACGGTTGGCAATTTCTGGCTGGGTAGTCACACGTTCTATTGGGTTGTTATTTATTACAAGTTGCGCATTAATATATGGAACTTTATTTATACAGCGAAACACTATCATGATTCAATGGTTTGGGCAAGAGTAAAAACTTCGCATGCATTTTTAATTTAAAGTTTGAAAAGTCAATTACTCAAAACCAACTTTGAGTAAACGGCTAAAAATTGGTGTGTTAGTTTCATTTCATAAATACTATAATATATCACAAAATTTAAGGTAGTCGTATCCGTTATTTGGCATGTAATACCCCATATACATATACACTGATTCTACTCATCATTATCATCATTGTACAATATTGAGCGTATGATTGTTTCACATTTTTTTTTTTTTCCTTCCCAAAAATATATTTTTTGTTTGTTTTTATTAGTTGTTGTTTGCCTACATGTGTACACACACTTATTTAGGCATGTTTGTATAAATGAGAGTGTGTGTGTGTGTGTATATTTGTAGTTCAAAATATGCGTGGCTTTGCATGTTCAAACGTGCATACACAGGTAATTGCTTATAAATGTCCAAAATGCTTTAGCTAATGTAACTGTCTATTGCAATATCCGTTTTATTATCTATTGTGTTGGTGTAGTTGGCGTTGTTTTTGTCGTTGTTGTCATTATTACATTAGGATGAGAGTACTATTGCGTTTGTTTTGTTTTTAGCATTCTGTCATTCTATAAATGTATTTGTTTATTTTCGGCAGTATGTGTTTATTTGCTTATGAAATTATGTGCAATTTTAGTTGTTACATTATATTATCAACAATATTTGGAATGTAAACATTAAGACTTGTATAAAGTAAATTCGCCCGTTTGTACATTGTCTCTTACAAATCCTTGAGGACTTAAGTTATGAATAGGAATTTTTGAGTTTAAATTAATTTAAGTCAAACATAACTTTGATTGCTATTAATTACAAATGAAATAATTAGTTTAATTTAAAAATAAATGTCAGTTTTTTTTTGGCGCGCACAGTTTTGTGGGCGTGGATTCAAAAATGTTCTAAATGAAATTAAAATTTTCAAATTTTTATCATAACAATTGATTTTGTTAACATTAATGGCAATGGAAAAGGTGGCCCAACGTTCTACCGCCAAATCCACTCCAAAATACGCAAATACAATTTTTATACCCTCCACTCTACACCATTTCCAATTGTATTTCAGAAATTATCAATTGTATTTCAGAAACTATCAATTGTATTTCAGAACTTATCAATTGTATTTCAGAAATTGTATCTGAAATACAATTGATAAATTCTGAAATAAAATTGATAATTTCTGAAATACAATTGATAATTTCTGAAATATAATTGATAATTTCTGAAATACAATTGATAAATTCTGAAATACAATTGAAAGTTTCTGAAATACAAATTAAAAATTTCTGAAATACTATTAATAAATTCTCAAATACAATTGATAATTTCTGAAATACAATTAATAGTTTCTGAAATACAATTGATAATTTGTGAAATTCAATTGATAATTTCTGAAATACAATTAATAGTTTCTGAAATACAATTGATAATTTCTGAAATACAACTGATAACTTCTAAAATACAATTAATAATTTCTGATATACAATTGATAATTTCTGACACACAATTGATAAGTTCTGAAATACAATTGATAGTTTCTGAAATACAATTGATAGTTTCTGAAATACAATTGATAATTTCTGAAATACAAGTGATAACTTCTGAAATACAATTGGAAATGGTGTAGTGATAGAGGGTACATATAAGTTTGTCATTCCGTTTGTAACACCTCGAAATATTGGTCTAGAACCCCATAAAGTATATATATTCATGATCCTGGTTCGATTTTAAGACGATCTAGATATGTACGTCCGTCCGTCTGTCCGTCTGTCTATCTGTTGAAAACACGCTAATTTTTGAAAGACTTTACGGAGGCTCCTGAAGTTTAGCTTATATATTGGGCATTTACCTGGTCAGGTTGGTATTAGAATCCAGCGAAATCGGTCCAGTGGTTCAAAAGTTATAAGTAAATGAATGAATTTCGGCAAGGGTTTTTTTGCAAATTTTCGAGATAAAACACTCCGTAACTTTCGAACGACAATTCTGAGGGTTCTGTAGTGTAGCATATATATTTGTCATTCCTATATTTTTCAACATATTTTTGTCACTCAAAAATACTTTTACACTAACAAAAAAAAAAAAAAAATACACACGAAAAAAATTTTACATTAAAAAAAATTTTACACTCAAAAAAAATTTTGTAAATTATTTTTTTTTCTGTCAAATATTACTTAAAAAAAGGGTTTTTTTACACAAAATAAAATATTTCTAATCAAAAATGTTATTTTTTTCACGTTAGAAAATTTACTATCACTTAAAAAGGGCATTGTGGAGGGTATTCATTAGAGTTGTCAACCGATTAAGAATAATTCGATTAATCGATCAAACAAAACCGCGGAAAAATGTTCCCTCTTAAAAAACTAAAACACCACCAGAAATCATCTTTTTTTTACAAGTTTTTTTGTATATTTGTTCAATAAATAAAATATTTTTATGCCATATGAAGTTCATTGACCTGCATTTGGACCAAGATGATTAGGAAATGCAATTTTTTTCGGCCCCCCGCACAGTGCCACATTTAGCCAATCTAGCACGACAAAAATCAAAAATAAAAAGTTCCCCGATTTTTATGATTTGTTTGTATGTATTATAAAACATTCCTAATAACACGAAAATACTCATAAAAGAACTATAATTCCATTCGTTATTAAGATGTGGCTTAGAGCACCCACAAAATGTATGGGATGTGCAAAAATGAATTTTTTATCGCTCCCCGCTCATTTTCGGTTGAGTTGGGAGTAAAAAATAATATCTATCCAGAAATTGGACTTCTAGGTTGCAAACAGACCAAGCAGTTTGAACTTTTGACCTCAAAAATGGGCTAAAAAACCTTTATAGATTAATTTGGCTGTAACTCTTAAAATAAAAGTTTTTCGCAATTAACTTTCAAAACAATTTTTATGTAGAATTAAAATGCAAAGATTTTTCTCTCATACTGTTTAGACCTAAATATGTCCGATCGCGGTGTTTTAAGCGGTTAAAGTCAAAATTTGGGTCAGAACTTTTTTTTTAAAAATTCTCGTAAATTTTTAAATTGGGGAAAATTTGACCTCTTTGCACAATTCACTAGGGTATTGAATGTACTTTTCCAAAAAAATTTTTTTTGCAAAAATATATCGACCCTTCCATGAAAAAATCCCAAAGTTCTTCTCTGAATCTCTTTTTTTTACCATTCAACCTCAATATAGGCGAATACTCACTTTGTATTTTCCGTGAGTTTCGCACCGAAACATCTGTCTAGGATTTCCCTAAATATATATGGGGTATTCATTGCCAAATTGGACACTTTGAAAATTTTTACTTTAGATTTTTTAATTATTTTTAAATTTTTTTTAAAACCCATTAAAACCCCCATCCAAGTTAGTTTTCAAAATTTTTAAATTACCCGTTCCAAAGATATCGAATTTTCAAAAAAAAAACAACTATCGTTTTCCATATTTCTATCAAAACAAATTCAAAAATGGTCAACATTTTTTTTTTAATTTTTGTTTTTTTATTAAAAATTTCTTAGTGTTCCAATATGCGATTTTTAAATGATTGCACTCTTTGTTTTTTTTTTCAATCTTTTCTTAAAATTTTTTATTTGATTTTTTTTTAATTTTTTGTGGTAAACTTAACATTTTCTTAAAGTTATAAGCTTATGTAGATCGTGGGATTATGGTAATATATAAAAAAGAATTAAAAATAAAAAGGTAATTAATATATTCAGCGGTTTTTGAGTTTTTTTTTGTTGTCTTCCAATCTTTATTAAAACACTTTGACGAAAAAAAGATAAAATTTTAACAAATTATTTCGAATTTGGACCATTTTTAAAGAAGTGATAAGTAAAAAACAGAAAAAATCGTGTTTTTTTATAATTCCATATTTTTTGAACGGATTATCAAAAAATATATCAAAATTTACTTGGAATGGGTTTTTGAAGGGTACTACAAAATTGAAAAAATCAGGGACCAAAAATAACCGTTATGATTTTATAAAAATCACGAAAAAAAAATTAAAAAAAATTGTTAATTATTTAACAATAAATATATTAAGACACATTTTAGTTTAAAATTAACAAAAATTTTGCAAAGATGTCTTAAAATTAATTTTTATTTTTTTATTCACAATTTTCGGTTAATTTTTGGATTTTTATTTTGAACCTGAAAATAAAAGTTATTTGTTGATTTATTTATTTGATCGAAAAATAACTTTTATTTCAATTTTTATTTTATTCAATCGATTTTGTACAAATATGTATGTATTTTACAAACAAATATGTATGTATTGAAGAGATGATTGTTAAAGATGAGATTTTATCCAAAACTTTTTATCAGAATCAGGACCAGAATCGCATGTTTTAGGATTTCAAAATATTTTTCCATAACATTTACAAGATCTGCAAAATAGCCATATTATATCAAAAGACATTTCGGACGTTGGCCATTAAAAGCTAATTCAGAGATAATATTAACAATTTTAAATCCCGATTTTGGGCCAAAAATGCTGAATAGAATCTTTGGACCAAAATCGCATGTTTTAAGATGTTAAAATATTTTTTTATAATCTACACAAGATTTCTAAATTTTTAAGCCATATGATATTAGTAGACATTTGAAAACGAAGCATCCGTAAATAATCTTTCAGAATACTGACAATGACCATATTTCACATAATCCTGATTTAGAAAAAATTTTTAAAAATATTAATCGCGACATTGGTTCAAAAATGCTAATCAGAATCTATTGCCAAAATCGCATATTTTAGGACCATAAAATATCTTTACATAATTTACACAAGATTTTCAAGTTTTTGAGCGATATTTTCCAAAAAGCCGAACAAGAATTTATAACGGAAAGCAGCATATATTGACCAAAATCGTGGTTTTAGAATTTTTAAAGTATTACGCCAAATTCCATAAATTTGAGCCAAATTTACCAAAAACATCATACATAAAAATTTTGGTCAAAAACGTAATTTCTTTGAACTTTTAACGCTGTTTGGCGTGAAGATTCATTTTAAATGTTATCATGCAAACAGTTCTTTTATGGCCAATCTCAAAGACTAATTCCGGATGCTTCAAATTGTCTATTGATGTCTATTTTGCTCCACACATTTTCATTTATGTATGTTAAATTTTATTTTATTTATTTGATAGTCAAATAAATTTGTTTGTTTTATTTTTTTTATTTATTTTGATTTTTATTTTTGATTATGAAATAACCGTTATTATATTTCAAATAATAAAAATCAAAATATTGATTGAATATTTTAATTTTTAAAATAAAAATCGTCAACAAACTATTTGATTTTTGTTCAAATTTAAAAATTTTAAAGTATTTAAAAGTTACTAATTTTTTTAAATATAAATCGTAACGGTTATGTCCCTGGAAAAAATATAAAATTAAAAATTTTCCAAGTGTCCGATTTGGCATGAAATACCACCATATACTATGTGGAATCCTAGACTTATCTTTCGTTGCGTAAAACACGCACTTACAAAGTGAATATACCCCCATAACGTGGTTGGAGGTCAAAAAAATTGTGGTTCAGAGTAGGATTTTGGCAATTTTTCATGGAAGGGTCGATATATTTTTGCAAAAAAAAATTTTTGGAAAACTACATTCAATACTCTATTAAATTATGCAAAGAGCTAAAATTTTCCCCAATTTAAAAATTTATGACAATTTTTTAAAAAAAGTTCTCACCCAAATTTCGACTTTAATCGCTAAAAACACCGCTATCGGACATATTTAGATCAAAACTGTATGAGAGAAAAATCTTTGCATTTTGAATCTACAAAAAAATTGTTATGAAAGTATTTGCGAAAAACTTTTATTTTAAGAGTTACAGCCAAATTAATCTATAAAGGTTTTTTAGCCCATTTTTGAGGTCAAAAGTTCAAACTGCTTGGTCTGTTTGCAACCTAGAAGTCCAATTTCTAGATAGATATTATTTTTTACTCCCAACTCAACCGAAAATGAGCAGGGAGCGATAAAAAAAACAATTATGCATATATGGGTGCTCTAATGTGGGTGCATAAAATTGCATCTTGTAAAATTCTGAAAGTAGTGTTCATTATTTCGCATAAATTAAGTCGATTTTAAAATGTTGTAACTTTTTAACAAAAAAAGATATTTATACACTCTTTTTTGGTAATTTTAAAGGATATTTAAAGCTTTAATTCATACCTTTTCTTCTTTTTTTAAACAATTTTTTCTATTTTTTATTAAATTTTTAACATAATAAAAAATTTTGAAAAGAAAATTATGTATTTATTTTTTTTGATGGAATAGAACTTTTGTGTTTGGTCTCTATTGGTCGCCGGACTATTTCAGACATATTGACTTATATCCATAGTACTTATTTCAACGGCTAACTTTTGCGACCGTCTGCGACGCCGACTACAGTGGGGCGATATGTAAACCTTGTTTTTACATATTTTTTAAACATATTTTAAAAAAGTGGGCGTGGCAGTTGTCTAACCGCCTCCTGTTTTTGTGATATTATTTCTACAGTCATTGAGAGTATATATACCAAGTTTAAAGAAATTACAACCAAAATTAAAAAAATTTTAAAAAGTGGGCGTGGCCGTTAACTGGCCTCCCATATTTTTTATAATGTTGTTTTTGAAGTCAAAACGAACATTTATACCGAATTTCTAGTCAATATATATAAAATTGGATTTTTGTCGTCCTAGATTGGCCAAATGTGGCACTGTGCCCCGGTGGTTATATCGAATATTTTTTTATATTTAATCGTTTAATCAAACGAACAAAAACAATTATTTGAATTATTCGAAAAAAGTTGAAAGGCGAATAATTGACAACTCTAGTATTCAGAGATTCTGCCAAGTCGAATTGAACTTTTCTACTTGTTTATTAACATGATATTGTTTTAAGGCTGGTGTCTAATTTTAAAAATTCTGCAGGTTGCCACCTCAGTTTGACTATATAAGCTAACGACTAACAAAATAGAATATAGAAATTACTGTTTTCATTTTCTTAAATTCAAAATGGTTTGCAACTTCGATTTGTAACTTGGATAATATCTCACCTGCTAGTGAAATAAAGCGTTTTTTCTTTGTGTTTATGAATCATTTCCTTAATGAATTTCAAATCTTTTACTGTGTGCTGTTTAAAGTATGTGTAATAGTACATCACAGCGTATACTTAATATTCAATTATGCTTTATCCAACAATCATACGCCCCATATTCCCAATATTAAAACCCTGATTAAACTAAAATTTATTTTTAATTACAATATTAAATTTCTAATTTAAATTATAAATTCATTTGCACTTTCTATGATTTTATTTGGTTACATAAATATTTGTTCTTTAGAAAATAACAATAGAATTAAAAATAAATTTGTTCTTTTAACTAAACAATACAATTCATATTATCTTTTCATTTATATTGCAGTTTTCGAAAACAAAAAGAAACAAAAAAATCTTTAAAACAAACAACTCTATGAAACATTTTCTACTATATTTTGTTTTTTTTTTTTTTTGTATTTTAAAGATACTATTTTTTTCTATTTAAACTTTTGCATAAACTATAGACTATGACAACAATAGAAGAAGTAGCAACATCAACATCTAAGAATATTAAGGTGATATTTAAGTTTTGCTACCGAGTTTCACTGATAGTTAGAACGTATTTGAAAAAAAAAAAAAATGTGAAAAGATAACTTCTTAGATTCTTTACGAAAAAAATTACTGTTGACATTAATATTCTGCACCAAACACAGAAGGAAATATTGCTCATAATCATGCGCGGGTACAAGGGGGGGGGGTGGGAAAAGGGGAAATTTTCCCCCCCCCAAGACCAAATTTCAAAAAGGAAAAAAAGAAAAAAAAAAGGAAAAAAAAAGGAAAAGAAAGGAGAAAGAAAAAAAATTTCTAAAAAAAAAACCGAAAGAAAAGAATCTCGAAATCCAAAAATTTTTCATAGAAAAAAATCTGAAAATTTTTATTGGAAAATTTTTAAAGGAAAAATTTGACATAATCTGAAAATTTTCTGTAAAAAAGTATCTGTCAATCTTATTTTGGTATAAGAAAATGACTCAAAATATGTTTTTTTGAATAGAAAACGTATGTTTTACTATTTTGGATTTTTTTTTTAGAATGTCTTAGAGTCGGTCACAGAATTTGAAACTTTTTTCATAGAAAAAGGTACAAAAAATCTCTAAAATTTTTCACGTCCTCAAACATTTTCTTTTTTGGATTTTTGTAGAACTCCCGAATTCTAAAAGTCTCAGAATCTGAGACTTTTTTTAAGGAAAAATATCTCAGAATCTGATACTTTTTCGATAGGAAAAGATTCTAAGAATCTCTCTGAATTTGAAACTTATTTTGAGGAAAAAGGTCTCAAAATCTGAATCTTTTTTAAGCAGAAAAAGGTCTCAAAGTCTGAGACTTTTTTTTTTTAAAAAAAAAATTCTCTGAAAAACAAAGTCTCAGAAGTTGAAACTTACTCAATTGGAAGATGGTCGCAGAATCTGAGACTTTTTCTATACGAAATGGTCTGAGAATCTGAGACTTTTTCTTTAAGAAAAAGGTCTCAGAATCTGCAATTTTTTCCATAGGAAAAAGATCTGAGACTTTTTCTATAGAAAAAAAGGTCTTGGAATCTAACATTTTTTCAGTACTAACAAATTTAATAATATGAGACATTTTCTATAGTAAAGATATCTCAAAAATGCTTTACAACATGAGACTTTTTCTGTTGTAAAAGGTCTCAGAATCTGATGCTTTTTCTGTGGAAGACAGTTCTTCGAATCTAAAAATTTTTCTATGCGAAAGAAGTCCCAGATTCTGAGACATTTTTCGTAAAGAAGAAGTCTTAGATTCTGAGATATTTCAAAAATTCTCAGATTTAGAAAAATTAGAAAAAAAAAACAAATTAACAAACCTCCTTTGGCAAAAGCAAATAAATTTGATGATTTTATAGCTTTCCTATCACTTTTTTTGCAAAAGAAAGGTATCTCTGGTTTTGTTCGGCCGAAAAATCATAATGATTTCTTTTATTCGAAGTAAAAAAAAAATTTCCCCCGACCCCAAACCCAAAAGCTGTACCCGCCACTGCTCATAATGGAACAATTATTTTTTTCCTAATGACTATGACTTTTTCATAAAATTTATGAATTTTCATTTAAAAAATATTTATTCATTTTTAAATATTTTGAAAAAAAAATAGTTAATGTTAATAGTTAATCAATGTAAAAGTCACTATCCCACTTCTAATGAATTTTTCATAGATTGTATGAAAATTTTCATAACTATAATGAACAAAATACTTTCAGCGAAGTAGTACATCTGGCTAATTTTCGTCAAATTTTGAATTTAAAAAATTAAGTTCCTCCCTTATTTCCACAATATATGTGTGAACCTAAAATACATGCTCATGTATTGTGTTGTTTGTTTTACTTAGTACTTTGCAATACCAAAATAACAAAAACAACAAGTAACACTTATAAATGTTAAGAGTTACTGCAAACTTGTTACAATAATTTTTTTTTTTTGTTTTTTTTTGTTTTTTTTTTTTTCTTTATTGGTAGATTTTTTTTTTTTTTTTTTAACAGAAATGTTTTTGTTTTTGGTAGCAGAGAATGAAAATGGTGGCACAAAATAAAATAAAACAAAAATGAACAATTGCAGCAGGAGAAGAAGACACAAAACTAAGACAATATAATATGAGCAACAAACTTTTATATATGCCAGTTTTAACACAATTCACTCGTAAACATAGTGACTTTTTTTCTCATTGAAAGTTGGTGAATGCTCGAGTCAAAGAAACGCTAGAACATTTCTGACTGTAAAACAGAGGTGGAGAGTATACAAAAAGCAAAGGAAAGTTGAAAGTAAAGTTAGTAAGCAAATCTTTTAGTTTCTGTCAGATAGTACAAGTCGGCAATTTTTTTAATTTGTTTTTGTTTATTAGGATTCGAATTCGAACATTCAAATTTTATTTCGAACATATTAAATGAACTGATCTTTACCACAGTAGGGTGTTACTCACTTTGTCATTCCGTGTATAACTCATCAAAATATCGGTCAGGGACCACATAAAATTTATAAATTTTTAATCCATTATCGATTCTAAGACATTACATGAATGTCCGTATGTCTGTCCGTCTAAAATTTGGCACACATTTCTCTTTTGTTCATAGGCTGATTAAGCTCGAAAATGGACAGAATCGGATCAGAGAAAAAAATGTTCACCATAAAAATCCAAACTAACCTCTGAAAAAGCCATTTTTGCACAATACTTGTATTTTTGGTTAACAACTGACAAGGAAGGTCTTTGACAGGGCACCCACCGATTGTCCTAAAACTTGCATATAAGAAAGAGGGGATAAAAATAAGAGTTACCTGTTTTTTTATAGCTGCCCACTCTCATATTTAGCGGGTCAAAGCGGAGGGGGATAAACGGTATTCTTTCGTTTTTCGAGGTTTCTTCCCATTTCTTCAAAAGAAATTATATAACCAATTTATACAGGTCGAAAGGTTTTTTGAAGGCCTATCCAATCGGTCGTGTCCAAATTCGGCTTCGTTAAGTTCGTTATTGTCAAAAATGAATAATCGTTGGGGTAGTTTATATGGAGAAGTATAAAAGTACGACTGTCAAAATCATATGTAATAATCACTATCAAAATTAAGCAGACCCGTATTTTTTTCGTTTTGCGAAATTCGTGATAGTTCGACTTTTATACGGACTTTCCCGAAAGCCCTGATTTTTTTTATAAGATGGCAACCCTTTTTTAAATTTGAGATTGGGCAGCAAAAAAAAAACAGGTAACTCTTATTTTTTTCCACTCATTCTCATATTAAAGTTTCAGGACAATCGGTGGGTGCCCTGTGAAAGACTATAATATTTATCTGATTTAACGGGATGCTCTAAAAAAATCCAAAAACGCATGTCTGAATTTTTTTGTGTAGATAGACAAACATCTTAACTAAAAATTAAAAAAACGGAAAATTTCAGAACGGGTTCTGACAATTAAAAATGCCTGCGAATTTTGTACTCTTGTCCAAAATATTTAATCATGATAATGTTTTGCAAAAGATTTAGGTGTAAGTAGTTGGCAGAACAAAGTTTTTTTTAGAAAAAATAATCTTATATTACTTTGCTATTCCATGCAAAACGAAATGAAATATCAGTCGAGGACCACATTAAAAAACCAAAAGAGCTATACATTTCGTAAGTGAGTGCAAAAATAAGTGCAAAAAAGTGTTTTTACATTTTGGAGAGTATATAAGATTCGGCACCAAAGAATATAACACTCTCACTTGTTTTATGTACATTAGATAAACAAATGGAAAATTTTTATGCGAAAAGCTTAGACTTGGTGAAAAAGTAGTTTTGGTATAAAAATAAATATTTTTTTTCACGAAAAACAAAATTATGTTAAAAAAAAATTTATGAACCAAAAATTTTTGGTGAAAAAAAAAATTTGATAAAAAAAGTTTTTGGTGAATTTTTTGATGAAAAGAAAAATTTGTTGATGTAACAAAATTGATGAAAAAAAAAAATATGAAAAATAAAATTTTTTTGGTGAGAAAAATTGATAATAAAAAATTTGGTGAAAATAAATATGATAAAAAAAATTTATGAAAAAAAAATTGTGATGAAAAAAAAAAAAAAATTTATGAAAAAAAAATTAATAAAAAAAAATTGATGAACAAAAAAAAATTGATGAAAAAACAAAAAAAATTGATGAAAAAATTTATGAAAACAAACAATAAGAAAAAAAAAATTAATGAAAAAAAAAATTTATGAAAACAAAAATATTTATGAAAAAAAAAAATTGGTGAAAAAAAAAAAAATGATAAAAAAAAATTGATGAGAAAAAAAAAATTGATAAAAAAAATGATGAATAAAAAAATTTTGATCAAAAAAAAATTTACGAAAAAAAAAAAAAATTGATGAAAAAAAAAGTTTGATGAAAAAACAAGTAAAAAAGTTAAATTCGGCCTTGCCGAATGTAGTGATACCCTCCACAATTTCAAAAAGATTATTGCAAAAAACTTTATTTAAAGGAAATTACTTTAAAAAAAAAAAACAAATTTTGATAAAAAAAAAAAATCCGCGATTTTTTTCTTTTTTTTTGTCAAAAAATATGTTCGTACTTGTTTAAATACCATTTGGTGTTCAATTATGTTCACATATGTCAACCAGAAGCCGAATTAGAGCATTTTGTATTTTTAGGTTATGTTGAATGTACTGAAATTTTTGAGGTGTGCTTACATTTTCGTTCATAACTTTTGAACCGCTGAACCGATATCGCTCAAATGCAATACCAAACTTCTCGGGAGAACTTCCAATATATATTTTAAGTTTCAGTCTTCTCTGTGCAATATTTTGTCCGCGAGAGCATTTTCCACAGACAGACAGACGGACAGATGGACAGACGGACAGACGGACATCGCTAGAATGTCTTAAAATCGATCGGGCATCATGAATATATATACTTTATGGGGTCCCAGACCGATATTTCGATGAGTTACAAACGGAATGACAAACTTATATATACCCTCTATCACTAAGTGGAGGGTATAAAAAAAAAAATTATGAAAAAAAAAATTTTTTGTTGAAAAATAATTTTGTTACTTTTTATTTACCAGCTGGTGTAAAACAGTGTAATTCACCACGAGGTGAATTATTTTCCAAGTTACAAACCCAAGTTATTAAAATTTTTGGTTGTAAGAAATGAAAATAGTAATTCTAGTTTTCTTTTTCGTTAATTGTTAGCTTATATAAGTTGCAGGACGCCACCTCAAACTGAGGTGGCGTCCTGCAACTTTTTTAAAATTAGACACCAGCCTAAAAACATACAAAACTATAAAAGAATGTAAATTTTTGAGATTGTGGTGCATTCTGTTTTAATTTGATAAATATTTATCAAGGCAACTCGACACAAATTTGACAATTTTTCAAATATTTGATTACGCCTTCTAAGCCCAGTTTTTGAAAAATTGAAAAACGCAATTTTCTTAGCCTATTTAAATTGGAAAAATTCGGTCCATTGTTGATTTTGGCACAAATGGCTCTAATAATCGTACTATATTAGGTATCCTTTCCAAATTTGGCAGTTGATCGTATTTTGTATACACAAAGAATCGTTACAAATTTTAGGGGATCAGATCAGTTATACTTGTTGTCCCCATACAAACCACATAAATCTGTTTATATTAATAAAATAGAAAGTATTTGATTATTTTTTTTTTTTTGTAATTTTCAACGTGTGCTTTGGTAACCTAATAAAATCAGAGTTTAATTAGACCATTTTTGGACTTAGCCCCCACATACAAATTTTTCCCGATATTCTGTAAAACTGGTCTTGGCTACAAAAAAAATACAATTCAACTTAAAATAGATTTGTGCGTGTTTTCTACACTAATTAAAGATCTAATAAAAGTAAAATCCAATCGGTGCATGTATGGGCTTGGGACCCATTTTCCGGAAAACACGGGTGGAGGGTATTATATGGTCGGTCTTGACCGGCTAAATCTTTCATACTTGTTTTTATACCCTCCACTCTAGTGATAGAGGGTATATATAAGTTTGTCATTCCGTTTGTAACACCTCGAAATATTGGTCTAGGACCCCATAAAGTATATATATTTATGATCCTCGATCGATTTTAAGTCGAACTAGCGATGTCCGTCCGTCCATCTGTCTGTCGGTCCGTAGAAAACACGCTAACTTTTGAAAGACTATACAGAGGCTACTGACGTTTGGCATATATGTTTATCATTTACCTGGTCAGGTTGATGTTGCAATCCAGCTAAATCGGTCCAGTGGTTCAAAAGTTATGAGCAAAAGAGTAAATTTCGGCAAGGGTGTTTCGCGAATTTACGAAATAAAAAACACGATAACTTTCGAAAGACAATAATGAGAGTACTGAAGCTTGGCATGTATCTTTGCCGTTTCCCAGGTCTGTTTGGTGTTTAATTTCAGCTCAATCGGTAAAGTGGTTCAAAAGTTATAAGCAAAACCCTGAATTTCAGATTAGTTTCATATAAAATGCCACGTGTTTTAACAAGTTTTAAAAGCATTGGTGTGTACAAAACAATGCTTTTTAAACTTGTTTAATTTTAAAGCAATGCTTTTTAAACTTGTTTAGTTTTAAAAGCATTGGTAACTAAAAAATTACACTCGAAAAAAATTTTACACTCAAAAAAAATTTTAGACTCAAAAAAAAAATTTTCACTCAAAAAACAATTTACACAAAAAAAAAAAATATTTTTTTTTTACAAAAATGACAATATTTTGTGAACATACGTACGTGCATTCACTCAGAAATATTTTTACAGTAAAAAAAACATTACACTCGAAAAAAATTTTACACTCAAAAAAAAAATTAGTAATTTTTTTTTTTTTTTTTTTAAATGACAAAAAAAGAGTTTTTTACTCAAAATAAAATATTTCTAATCAAAATTGTTAATTGAATAGTTCATGCGAATAAGGACGAATAGACCACTTTTTCGCAAACACGTTTTTTTGCATAAATGCATTTTATTAGCAGAGCCCTACAATCCTATGCAGAAATTTTGGGGAAATTTTGACTTTTAAGGCTAAAAAAATGACTTTAAAAGTGCAATAATTCGTATATTTTTATATTTTTGTTTAAATTGGGAGTGAACTAACGCACAATTTTGATTAAATACAACACAAAAACATACAAAAATTTTACTTTCGGTAACAATGTGTTAAAAGAACATTACGAGGAACAAACCACACTTATTATATTGGCAAACAATTTTACCGTTCTTGAGCTATAAGACTTTAAAGTGTGGAAAGCAAAAAGGGCGAATATCCATCCTTAACAAAATATTATATAAAAATTATTTAGCTGCGAGTTTAAAATTGATATTAGGTAAAATTTGAAATTGTACACAAAAAAAAAAAAAAACAATCTTAGCACATACAAACAAATTAACCAGATTTGCGAAAAAAAAACAAAAATTTTTTCATGTCCTTTTATGTTACATCGTAATATGCAGTCAAGGGTTAATATTATAATTCCTAAAAATGTATTTAGTGTCATAAAGAATTACTACTGCATCAAAAGGCAGGAATATTAAAAAAAAAATTTAAAAAAAAATTTTTTTTGCATGTCCTTGCAATCCTTAAATAGTGTATCCTCGAAGTCCTTAAATTGTTACAAACAAATACCAACCATAGTTCGTCAAGTTTTGCAAGTCTCGTGAAAATGTAGTCAAAATCTGCTGCAAAATAACACATTTTTATTCAAATTTCAATACATTTTTTTGGATATTCGCCCTTTTTCCATTTACGCAAAAAATTGAAGTCCAATTTTTGGCAAGTTCTCTTTCGAATACCTTACTAAAATTTTGTATATAGGTAGATGTGACTTAAACCTTTAAGCTAATACCAAAAAGTTGACAAAAATATTATTTTTTAACCGTATCCTGCGTTTTTATTGTCCCCTGTAAAATTCTACAAATGGTCTATTCGTCTTTATTCGCATGAACTATTCAATTATTGGTTATGTTTTTTCGACCTTTTTGTTTTTACTTATTGAAATCAAAATTGTTAATTTTTCACGTTAAAAAATGTGCTACCCTTTAAAAAATGCATTGTGGAGGGTATTCATAGATTCGGCAAAGTCGAATTTAACTTTTCTACGTGTTTTTTTTTTTTGTAATTTGTTTATATATTGGAGGATATAATAATATATTTTTGATCCCATGATCAAGTATTTTTATTTTTCAAATTTACTTTTAAAATATTTTTTAATAATTTAAACTAACCGAGAACTTATATCAATGACCATTGTCTCGGTGTGGTGACACAGACCAAGGATTCTGGTGGGAATCAAGCCAACGACCCTCACATTGAAAGGCTAGAATGCTACAATCTAACCTATAAGGGGCCCTATTTTAGAGAGTATAAAGAATTTGGCACAACCGAATTTACCACTCTCGCTTATGTTACTTCAATTCTTTTCTAACTAAATTTTTTTGAAAAATTCTCCGATTCTGTGACATTTCTCGTAAATTCTAAAATATATTTTCTAAAGAAAAAATTTTAGCTTTTGGAACATTTTTCGTATAGAAAATTTCATATAAAACTAGTTTTAAGATTCGAGTTTCATATTTTACTACTCTGAAAGTTCAAAATTTGTGCATAAAACACATACATATAAAGTTGATGATATTTTGTTTTGTAATAAAAAGACTTAAGTTATAAACAGAAGAGCAGCAAGTAGCACACACATACCCATATACTTTACTAAATAATAAAAACAAAAAAAAAAACGAAACAATAGTAAAAGTTTAAATAAGTTTTTCTAACAAAAACAAAAAAAAATTGAGAAAAAAATCTAAAAGTTTTACAAAAAAAAAGTTGAATAAAAAAAATATCAATACATTTTGCCAAGGCATTAAAACAGCTACAAAATGTGTAAGAGTGTTAAGTAAAGCCTTAAGGGCATAATTGCTATCATTGATGAAAAATCAATGTGTTGTTTAAACTACTCATACTACTGCTGCTGCTACTGCTGTTGCTGGTTGATGATGTTGCTGCTTTCTACTTCAACTTATTCTATACTACTTGTACTATCGTTGCTGTTACATCAATATGATTGTTCATATTAAAAAGACAAAAAGCTGTTAGAAAAAAACAAAAAAAAAAGAAATAATACAATGTAAAAAGTTAAAGAAAAAGACAAGAAAAAAAATCGAAAATTGGATAATTTATGGTTAGTTAAAATACAATAAGGAAATAATTTGAAAAGTAAAAATTTTATAAAAACAAAGTTTTAAAAGTAATTTATTTTGTCACAATGAGAAAATTGGTATTTTATTGGATTACAAATTCTTTAACAAATTCCTTAAATGAAACAAAGAAAAAAGTTAAAAATAATAATTTCCTTTTTGTTGTATGTATTTATGAATTTAAATGTTTTTTTTTTCTGTTGCAAAATTTCATTTTGAAATAAAGCTGTTGTATCTACATCACATTTATCATATTGTTGATTTTATAAATGGTGAAAATTTTTATACAAAAAAAAAAAAAAAAAACATGAAAATTCTGACAAATATCTAAAACTAAATAACATAAATGCTGAGAAAACGTGACTTATCCATCATAACTTTAAAACAGAGAAATATAAATCTCTGGATTTTTCATAACATTGCTAGCACAAAAACTAACACAACATGGAATCACAAAAATTGTAAATGAAAATATATGTCGGCGCTAGTTTAAATTTTTTAAAATTTTGGATTTGCCTTGTCTTCAGGAAAATTTTAACATACCACCTGATTTTGACTATACATATAAGCTAACTACTTAAAAATAATAATTACAGATTTTATTTTCATAAAACAAGTTTTGGATATCAATTCACCTGCTGGTGAATAAAAAAATCTCACCACCTGATAAATAAAACATTACAAAGTTATTTCTCAAGAACATTTTTTTGGTGATACTTTTTTCGTAAAATTTTTTATTTCACCAAAATTTTTTTTTTTTTTAAACCAGGGTTGGCAACCGAAACGAATAACGGTATCGGTAACGGTATTGGTATTACATATTTTTTATATCGGTAACGGTAAAGGTAACGGTATTTTCGATTATTTAGGTAACGGTTAACCGTTACCGAAACAACGATACTGGTACGTATCGGTATTATGAATAAAATTTACCCAAATTGGTAAAATGTCACAAATTTGTTAAAAACACGTAAAAATCAAAAATTTATTTAATAAAATTTAAAAACCGATAAATTTAGAGCATTTGCAACATATAATTATAAAGAAGTATTTAATACTATTAATTAATCCAGAATTCAATATAAATATTCACGCAATATTGTAATTCAACAAATAAATTATTGATTTTTTACGTGTTTATAAGATGTTTCTGCGCAATCAGCAGAAATATCTACATTTGGAGCTATTTAAGATATCTGCTGATTTTAGATGACGCGGTTTGCTAATTTTCTGTCTGGATAAAGCAGGTAGAGTCTGCAGAAAAATCTGCCAAAACCGCAGTTAAAACTGCTGATTTAATTGGAAAAATCTTCTGATTTCAGATAAACAGCCTGAACATCGAACTTGTATTTTATTTAAGTAAAAAAATACTTTTTTTTTGTGTAAACATGTTATAAAAAAAGCGAAGTTTTTCAATAAACTTTTAAAATTTTTTAATTTTTTTTTTCAGAAAATTTCTTACAAACAGGACAAATTCTGTAAAATTATTAAAATAGTCAGCTGATTTTTTCACATATGAAATTTTTTAGTTTTACTTGTTTCAGTTATACAAAAATTATTTTTGTAAAATTACAAAATGATCTACTAAAATTTGAACAAAAATATTTTTTAAATCAGCGAACAGAGTCAGTAAAAATACAGGCAAATGTCTGTTATTTTTTAAAACTTAATGACAGAGAATTTAGTTAAAGTATTTATTTTAGCAGAAAAGTCTGGTACAAGTTTTCTAATTTAGTTGTCTTACTGATTTTTCGACAGTGTTTTTCTTAAGACTGCACGAGTTAGTCTCATTATGTACTTAACTCCAGAGAACCACCTCTCCACGCTTACGTGAGTGGATGACAACGCTAGGAACACTTGAGCGATTCTGGTTTGTCTCTTTTATATTCCCACTGAAAAATGATTACATTACGTGGCACTCACTTTTCTCTTCAGAAATTTTTAGGTAAATTGCGAATGTGAACATTGTTTGGACCGATTTCCACATAATTTAGTAAATTGCGGACAAATTTTTTCATTGTTTTTACTCAAATAATAATCCAATTTACAATAAAAAAAATTAGTTTTTTTATTTTCCGTACATTAAAAATATTTTACTTTGTTTTTTATCTGCAAAAAATTTAAAATAAATAATATTAAGACAACCGAAATAAAACCGATATAATACCGGTAAAAATCCGAATAAAGGTAATGGTTTTTAATCGGTAACGGTATTTAAATTTTTTTATTTCGGTATTGGTAACGGTAACGGTAATCAATATTAAAGGGTTTTTAATCGGTAACGGTATTGAAAGGGTAACGGTAGCCAACACTGTTTAAAACTTTTTTATTTAAAAAATTTTTTTATCACAAACTTTTTTGTCACAAAAATTGTTTTTTGGTGACAAACTTTTTTTATCAAAAAAAAAAAATTTTTTTTTTTGCCGTCAAAATTTTTTTCATAAACTTGTTTGCCAAAATTACTTATTCACCAAGTCTGAACTTTTCCTGTCATAAAAACGTTCTATTTATGTTGGGACTTCTTTGGTTACCCGTTTAAAAGATATTAAATTTTTAAAAATTTGGAGTCTTACTCAGATTTGTTTACTCATTCTTTAAAAATATTCCAAATTCTATTTATTTTTTTATATCCTACACATCTTTGTGGTACGAGCGAATCAGAATTACTTTCTGAGACGATTTATCGAATTCTGTTCGTCTGTCCTTTTAAACGTTCTGAGCACGATAACGGTCGCAAATTGCAATCGCATTGGCTGAAATTTTAAACTTAAGCTTCATTTGGCCTAAGAACGAAGTCTATTGAATTTGGAAACCATCGGTCGATGTTTAGACCTAGCCCCCATACAAAGGTCCGCTTTATTTTGCACTAATGGCTCTCATAACCGTATTAAAATAGGTATTCACAAATCATCGTTCCAAATTTGAAAGTAATCTCACTAGTTCTTCTTGTAGTTCCATACAAACCACCCTCCCGATATTCACATAAATCTCTCAAAGCTCATGAAAATTGGAAATATTTCATCAAAATTTTGTTTGTAGGTGCTAAAATTGTGCTTTGGTGGTCCTATCAATTTTGAATATAATTGCACCATTTTTGGACTTATAAAAATTTCGCTCGATATTCAGTAAAATCGGTATATTTGCAACAAAAATAAGCAAAATTCAGCCATATTTTGTTTGTGTATGTTTTCTATACTAATTAAAGGCCAAACGAAATGTAGATCTAATCGGTTTATGTTTGGACTTGAGACCCATTTTCCAGAAAACACTGGTGTTGGGTATCATATGGTCGGGTTTGACCGACTATAACTTTCTTACTTGTTTTTTTTTTTTGGAATTATTGTGTTAATATACTTAAAAAAATGCCTGCGAATTTTGTACACTCAAATAATAACTCTGTAAAATGTGGCATTGAAAATGAAATGATTGTGAAAAAAACCCTTGAGAACATTTAGCGAGTTTATAACACTCGCGGGCAAATTTAAATGATGGCATTTGCCCTTATTTTTTGTCAAGTTATTACTTATCCATGCTTCTAGTGCATTACAGTCGAAGAAAATAAATAATAAATTTACATATTACATATTATTCTGTAAATTTACAGTTTTTTTTTATCGAATTTATTATACAGAAATTTCTTCGTTAAATAACAAAAAATCTTGCTGGTTGGAAATCTATGGTATTTTATGCAGGCTCAGCAGAGTATCTCTGTAATTTAACGGAGTGATTATTTTGAGTGTACTCTAGCCTAACACATTAAATCATGATAATGTTTTGCTAAGAAAAGGTTTTTTAGAAAAGTAATGTTATTTGCCATTCCATTCAAAACGAATTGAAATACCGGTCGAGGACCCCATTAAGTTTATATACTCCAAAAGAGCTATGAATTTGGTTAATGAGTGCATTACTCAAGTGCAAACAAATTTTTTTTTTTACATTTTAGAAAGTATAAATGATTGTTTTTTGTTCATTTGTTAAACAAATGGAACATTTTTATGTCAGAATTTTAGACTTGTTAAAAAAGTAGTTTTGGTTAAAAAATAAGAAAAAGAAATGAAAGGAACATTTTTTTGATGAAAAACAACATTTTGTAGTAAAAAAAATTTTTTAGTGAAAAAAACAATTTTAGTGAAAAACAAAATTTTTTGCTGAAAAAAAAAAAAAAAAAAATTATGAAAAAAAATCAAAAAAAATTTTATGTAAAAACAATATTGATAAAAAAAGATTTATGAAAAAAATTTGCGATGGAAAAAAAAAATATTGATGAAAAAAAAAATTGCTACATTTTTCAACTTGAACCCATATAACAAATTGAACTAAAGCACGAGCTCGATCTGTACTAACAGAAATACAATAAGGCTATTATTCATAATACTTATAGTAGAATTATTGTAGGTTTAGTTGACAAATATGCCTGATAAGACGAGAGAGAATTCCCCTAGATTTAAAGTAAAAAAATAAAATTTGATTATATATTTTTTATTTACAAATTCTGATTAATTTTTATTAAAAAATAAAAATTGTTATATTCGACCTTTAAAATATTATATTTTGAGGATGTTTATTCTGGCTCGAGGTCATTATTTTCTTTACTAATTAAAACCATGATATTCTCATAGCATAATTTTCAAGAAAATTATTTTTTGTTTTAAATTTATTTATTTGATTTTTTCTGTAAGTACAGATCGAGCACGGGCTCTAATTATATTTGTTATAATGGTTCAAGTTGAAAAAATGCAGAAGAAAAATTGAATTTCTAAAAATTATAGACATTTCTGGTATTTCCTATACCGGTTTCAAACACCCCAGTTAGTGTCATCTTCAGTAGGATTTTAAATGTCGGTTTGTCTTGTTAATGAAAACTGTTTTTTATATATGTGAATTAGGGTGGGGCGATTTGAACATCTTAATGGGCGCTTCGCGTTTCTGATTCTTGGGATTGTACTGAGCAAAAAAGTCAACTAGACCATTCGTCTACGGTGAAAATCGAGCCTCCCGATTTTGACTTGAAGTTTTTTCTCAGACTTTATTTTTTTGGAAAATTTGCAAATATTCTTGGGCTCATATTTCGTAAACTATTTGAAATTTTGACTTATTTTCAAAAGTAAAGTTGTAGCTATTGTCTCGGGCTACAATTTCTCTGAACATATTACTTAGAAAAAACTTCGTTTTCATGGTCAAAAAGTCGAAAATGTAGAAAATTCACCACTTTTTGTAATATGTTTTTTGATATTTTGGCCTATAACAGCCAAACTATTAAGATTTTCGATCCAATACTAAGACAAAAATTGTAGCCAAGACAATAGTTAAGAACTCTCTAGTACATCGCAAAAGCATTAGAATGCTCCTTAAGGCAGTTTTGGCCTTGTGAAAGTGCAAATTTTTTGTTTGATAAATTACCATTTTCAGTTGTTCATAGCGAAAAATCATAAAAATGTTCTATTTCTTATTTTTTCCACTTTTTTTATCCAAAAATATAATGTTTTTTCTTTGTTTTGTTCAATATTTATTTTGAAAATTCATTTAAAGTACAAAGTAATTGTATTGGTAGAGACAAGGTATGAATCAAGAAGAATTCCAATTTAGTGTATTTTTCATTCAAAGATTGCCTTCCAAATCTTTTCGAGATTCCATACGAGGCGCTTTCTTTCGGCCTTCAGATACAGATGCCATTATACCTTCTCGGTTTTTGTCGATTGAGCGCTTAGCGAAGCTCAGTTAAATCGCATACGTTCCCAGCAAAACTTAGATTACCAAATAAGGTATAAAATAAGGTATAGGATCTCTTATTTTATACATTGCAGCATTGATGATTTTAACAGGCGATGAGACTCAAAGTAATGCATCCACATTATCACAAAGAATACCAGTAAGGTATAAAATAAGTCATAAATTTATAACGAAGAATACGAGTAAGGTGTAAAATATATGATATTTTATAGGTTACGAGAAATGAAATAATATAGCATACCAGAAGATAATATATAAGGTGTTACGAATAGTGAAAAAGTAATTTTGAGTGTAAGTAGATAAAATATGCTCGAGAGTGTGTGTCGTTAGAAATTTCCTGTCGTGAGCCCGTCTCTAGTTTAAACTTATGCATTTTTTTATAAAATAATTATTTTTTATGTTATTGTAATGCATTGTGAATCCAATTATAAATAATGCATTATTTCAAACTTTCAAATAATACATAATGTAACTAAATATAAGTCATCCATGATTTAATGTTTAGAAATAATAAATATGAAATACATTTTTTCCAATAATCATGCATTACGTAGCAAATTATTAGTAATGCATTATTTTTCACTTGAAAATAATACGTTGTGGAACAAATGTTTGGTAAGACATCATAAAATAATGCTACAAATAAGGTATATACATTACCTGGTAATGTGTTATATAATCACTACCCATTACCAAAGTTTTGCTGGGTTGTCGCGAATATACAATATTTTTTTGAGTGCCAATGTACGAATTTCTTTACAATCATTGTATAACATGCTCAACAAAACATTTTCACTGTGTGCGAAATAGGAATTATTCTGTATTACGGGATTTATGATGTTACGTAAGTTGTCTGATAAATATTGCGTCCACTGGATGAATTTTCCAAGCAGAGCACTACCGTATACATCCGAATTGTACTATTTGACATTGAAATACATGGGAACATACACTTTCATGATGTACCTTGCCAAAATTTGTAAATTTTGTGATGGATTTTCTGTCGCAATATACACACGGAGCAATCTACTAGCTTTTGTTATCCATCTTGAATGTCCTACTGTTCCAGGTTTGATGTTTGCAAGATTAATTGAGCAACTACCATTTGAAACGGCTTGGGCAATTTGGTATAGATATTTAACGTCCGTAGAAAGTTGATTTTTAGCATCTGTACTCATTGGAGGAATGTGTTCAAGTGGAATAAGTTGAAAATTTTCGATAACCTGAAAAATGTTTAGATTATTTAAATAAAAAAATTACAAAACTATATCGTATGCGAAGGCTTATGTTCTAGATTTGATGATGACGCTGATGATTCTGGCTGCATCTCCATCTCCACATTCTCTGTATTATCAGAATCCACTGGATTATCCATATTTTTAATATCTTAAATTTTGTAGTAGCACTGCACAGTTTATACACGAAACAATTATTTCTAAAACTTACATTCAAAAACTATAATAAGTAAAGACTAATTATGGGACCGTTCCTTTTGACGTTTATAGGTGGGGTTAGTTGTTTATATGGTATCTGGGAAAGCTGGATGTTTTGTTTACCTTTTATTTTTCGCTATGAACAACTGAAAATGGTAATTTATCAATATTTTCACAAAAAATTTGCACATTCACAAGGCCAAAACTGCCTGAAGGAGCCTTCCAATGCTTTTGCGATGTACTAGAGAGTTCTTAACTATTGTCTTAGCTACAATTTTTGTCTTAGTATTGGATCGAAAATCTCAAGGGTTTGGCTGTTATAGGCCAAAATATCAACAAAAAAAATTACAAAAAGTGGTGAATTTTCTACATTTTCGACTTTTTGACCATGAAACCGAAGTTTTTTCTAAGTAATATGTTCAGAGAAATTGTAGCCCGAGACAATAGCTACAACTTTACTTTCGAAAATAACTCAAAATTTCAAATAGATTACGAAATATGAGCCCAAGAAAATTTGCAAATTTAAAAAAAAAAAAAATAAAGTCTGAGAAAAAACTTCAAGTCAAAATCGGGAGGCTCGGTTTTCACCGTAGACGTATGGTCTAGTTGACTTTTTTGCTCAGTACAATCCCAAGAATCAGAAACGCGATGCGCCCATTAAGATTTTTTTTCTTCCTTATTAATCGCCCCACCCTAATGTGAATATTTATAGTTTCTACAGAATAAATTTTGACAGTTTCCAACACAACAATTCTATTTCTAGCAATCTCAACCTCACCACATACTTTCTTTCAACTTTTTTGTCTCTTACATTATTTCGCAAGGGTTACCAACATGATCTGGAATTGCAGACACAAATGAAGGAATTTGCATTTTCTGTTTCGGAGACGTGCCTAATGGCGACATATTTTGTCAGTAATTTTATTTGATTTTTTCTGTAAGTACAGATCGAGCACGGGCTCTAATTATATTTGTTATAAGGGTTCAAGTTGAAAAAATGCAGAAGAAAAATTGAATTTCTAAAAATTATAGTCATTTCTGGTATTTCCTATACCGGTTTCAAACACCCCAGTTAGTGTCATCTTCTGTAGGATTTTAAATGTCGGTTTGTCTTGTTAATGAAAACTGTTTTTTATATATGTGAATATTTATAGTTTCTACAGAATAAAATAATAATATTTATGTTGGTCATTTTTGCAAGACTTAATCGACACGTGTTTCGAAATTTGCCAAATTCCATTGTCAAGATTATTTAGCAAAAAATAGAAACGATTTACTACAAAGTAGCAAACGAGTCTAATGACAAATCGTTTGTGCACAAACTAAAATATTAATACATATTCGCCTCTATGCACAATGAGAATTAGAAAGACGAAGAAATTGTACCATACTAATAAGGCAACGATTGTCAATAACCAACTAAAATATTTGTAGTCCAATAGACTATCATATATAAAATTGTTTTAAACATTTTTGTTGGTTATTGAAAATCGTTGCCTTATTAGTATGGTACAATTTCTTCGTCTTTCTAATTCTCATTGTGAATAGATGCGAATATGTATTAATATTTTAGTTTGTGCACAAACGATTTGTCATTAGACTCGTTTGCTACTTTGTAGTAAATCGTTTCTATTTTTTGCTAAATAATCTTGAGAATGGAATTTGGCAAATTCAGAAACACGTGTCAATTTGACTCTAACAATTGTCCTTTAGTATATGAATGCACGCAACAAAAATAGTTTTTTAAAAAAATGCATTTTTGAAGCATATGCAATTTTTTAATGCATTTTTTAAAACTTTATCCCTCATAATTTTTCTTGAAACCTGCATAAATCGAGAATATATAATCTTTAACATAAAGTTGAGTATCGATTTTTTTGGGCCGGTGCACCGCGGTGTTTTATAAAATATTTGTGATACAAAAAAAAAATATATTATTTGTATAAACAAAAACAATATAAGTATATTTTAAAATAATCACAAAAATTAAAAAAAAAACCTGTCCCAAAAAAAAACGGTGCTAAATTTTATCAATTTATGCAGGTTTGAAAAAAAAATAAGGTGGATTAAGTTTTAAAAATTGCATTCAAAAATTGCATTTGTATTAAAAATGCATTTTTAAAAAAATATATTTTTTTTAGTACATTCATATCCAAAGGGACAATTGTTAGAGTCAAATGCTTTTTATATCGTAAAAATCAAATAAAGATATGGCTCTTCAAAGTAACATACTTTTTTGATAAAATTACAGAATCAATATAAACTTTATTTTTTGTATGGAAAAATCTCATAAGCAGTTTAAAAAAAAAATACGAAAGGTATAAGATCCCAAAGGCCCAAAAAAAGCTGCACTTAGTTTTATGTAAAAAATATTGTTTTCAGAAAGATCGAAGGGGGATAAAATTTTGAAAAATGCATCTAAAAATTGCATTTGCATCAAAAACGTACTTTTTTAAAAAATATTTTTGTTGAGTGCATTGATACAAAAAAGGACGATTGTTAGAATCGAATGCTTTTTGAATGGTAGAATTCGGATAAATACTTTTCACGTTTTTTTTTTTTAATTTAAAAACTGAAAATGGATATGTTTTGTTGTCTCCATAGTACATATGTGTACAAAAAATGAGACAAGTTTGAAGACCCTCGGTCAGATTTTACAAAATCTCTGTTGGAATTCGTAATATGTGAATATTTGTAGTTCCTACAAAATAAATTTTGACAGCTGGCAACACTACAATTCTATTTCTAGCAATCTCAACATTATTACATTATTTCGTATGGGTTACCAAAATCATCTGGAATTGCAGACACAAATGAAAGAATTTGCATATTCTGTTACATTTCTATTTTTTGCGTTATGTCGCGATTTGTGTATTTTGCTATCCATGCATTTTTTTGTTAATTTGGCATGCAATATTTTAAAACAAGCCCCTGTTATTATATTAGCGTAAAAAAAATAAAAATAATTAAACATATTCTATAAAAAAATATATGAAAACTGAAAAAGCCCAAAAATCAAAAAATTTCAAAAATTTAAGAGCACCAATGAATTCAGCGAACAGAAATCCATTTGGACACAAATGTCAATGAGTTTGGATGATTATTTTTACCCTTTTACCAGGACTTTCGATCCACTGTGCGAAGATTTCTGAAAATTGGTGCTAAAAAACCTGAAACGGAAAAATAATTTTATTTTTCGAAGCCTTTAACTGCAATATAACCTCTAAAACTAGTATATAAATTAATAACCATATAAAATTTTATTGACTGCATTAACATTTTCCATTTAGACTTCAAATTTCACATATGCATGTGTTCATTCTAGTTGTAATTATAATCATCAAACATCTACTCACATATGTGCACTTTCCGACTGCATTTATACGAGTATGTATGCATGTAACTGTTGCTGATGTTGTTTTGTTAATTTAACATGTATGAACAGGAAAATAATAATCATAATAAAAAACGAAATAAAAAATTAAATCCAAACAAGTTGACATACATATGACACGATTATACAAGACAAAAAAGACAAATGATGAATTAGACAACAAACAATTTCAGCTGAGTTGCTGTTGTATAATGAAAGGAATTATAAAAGGAAGTAAGTGATAGTCAGTTGAGACGACTTTAAATTAAACTGCACAAATTTTTAGATTTTTTTTAAGTGTTATTTTTTATGTTTTTCTTAATTTTGACATTTTTCAATACTCAAAAAATTCGACGAAAGCTTGAACCAAAATGGAACAGTGAACAGTCGCAGTACTTATGTCAAAGCAATACCAAGAAATTATTTTTCTATTTCGACTGCGCCAGTTCACTGCTTTATTATGGTCATGGCTTAAAGTTTAGCAACAATGCGAAAAATTGTGAATAGGTAAGTTTGATTAAGTTTTCTTTAATTACAAAGTTTCTTTATTTCAATGTTTTATTTATATAGATAATTTTTATATGACACATATTAAATGTGACAATTAAAAAGCTTTAGCCTGTTTTGTCACTATTTTTTTTAAATTCTAGTAATTTCTGTAATGGACCCGCTATGTTTACTCTTTTTAATGATTTAAAAAAGAAATAATAATAATTTTGGCATGATAGACAATATAACAGTTTTTAAAAAGGAAACTAAAGGTTTCTTTTTAACAATTAAAAATAGTAAATAAGAAAAAAAAAAATTGTACTTAAAATGCAAAATTTTTTCGAATTTGCTTTTTAACAAAAAATTAATGTGATAAATGTGGGAGGGATACATTCCCCTCGTGATAAATTTTCACAAACTTATTTTTAATGTTTTTTGCACTTACATTAAAAAACAGTTTATTACTTTAAATTAATTCCTTATAGCCACGTCCAGAAAAGGGAGCGGATGTTTTCCAGTGGATGGTTTAGTTTTTTAAGGGGAACATTTTTTTCCTTGTGCCGATTTTGTCGATAATGCCTGGCGAATGAATAATATACTTTATGAGGACCTTGACCGATATTTTAAGGTGTTGCAAACGAAATGACAAAGTCATATATACCGTCTATTACTAAGTGGAGAGTATATAAACAGAAATGTAAAAGAGATTATACAAAAATAACACAGATGCTTGCTTGATGTTTATAGCTGCTTGCAACATAATTATTAGGGCGATACATAAACTTTATTTTGAAATTTTTGAGAAATAACTACTTAATAACTGTGACTTCTTGTTCCCGACTAATAAAAAATATACAAGTAATCTGCAATTGAGCCATATATAAACTCAGAGAAGAGATATGATTGTGGCCACCACAATTTAAGAGAGCCATATTATGATTGAAAATTGTTTCATAATATGTTTATAGCAACCATAAAATGTTTGTTGCAATCATATTATGGTTCAAAATTATAATTTTTCTAATATTTAGGATCACAAAATGTTTGTTGCAAAAATGTTATGGTTGCTATAAACGAGTTATTATAAAATTTTCTATCTTAATATGACGCGCTAAAATCATGGATGCCTCAATCATTCCTCTTTTCTGCGTGTAATTTAATAT
The DNA here is from genome assembly GCA_963921195.1 of Pegoplata infirma. NCBI lineage: Eukaryota > Metazoa > Arthropoda > Insecta > Diptera > Anthomyiidae > Pegoplata > Pegoplata infirma. The sequence goes on from OY992537.1 coordinate 31,895,047, forward strand.
AGCTCAACACTTGTTTGGATAAAATAATCTAATGAAATTGGTGGATCAAAATAGCTCAAAATTTGTAAAATTAGATTATAAATGACACAAAAAAAATGTGTGAGGGCGGGAATAAAATATTTTACAAAAATGTTGCCAATAAAATGTTACTATATATGTCAGAGCACACTAAAGCCAAAAAATTAGCAAAAACTCCAAAAAGGGGCAAAGTTCAAGATTGCACATTAAAAAAATTACAAAAAAATTAACCCTTAGTGGGCAATCTGGAACTTGACTGGTTTTTAGTGTTTCTGTTAAAATTTGGGCATTGTTGTGTTCTGAAATATATAGTAAAATTTTATGGCCAATATTTTTGAAGAACATTTCGTCCCCGTCCTTCCCCTTTCAGGAGTGTTTTATACGATTTGTTACAAAAACGCCAAAAATTACAGTTATGTGGAGGAGTTAGAGGGTTAACATGTTCGACAAAAATATTTGCCATAATATTTCTACAAAGCTGCAGAACATACTCTAAACATCAGATATAAATAACACATAGTTTTATAGTCAAATTCAGCATTGCAAATTAAACAAGTGAGAGTGTTAAATTCGGCTGTGCCGAATCTATTATACCCTCCAACATGTAAATAAATTAAAAAAAAAATTTTGACAGGGGCGTGTTTTTTTTAGGGGAGCGGGCAAGGAAGGGGAGGGGTCGGTGAGCTGGGATGACTCCTTGGCCCTCACGGTATTTGTTTACAAGTTCTTTTTTGTCTGCTTTGTGCACTAAAGTACTATAGTTTTATAATTATTTAAATTATTTTTTTATCCACGCCCTTAAAAAAGGGGCGGGGCAAAAAAAGCGACATTTTTAATCCCCTGGGTCCAAGCGCAGGACTATAAACTTCTACGAACATAAAAATGTCTCATTTGGTTCACAAAAATACAAAAAAAAAAACGTCAAAAAAATTTGCATTTTTAAGAGGTTGGTTCAGTTCTTCAAGGGGGAACTTTTTTCCCCCAGGTCCGATTTGGCCCATTTCCGAACTTAACCTGCCTAGGAGCAAAGGACATATTTATGCCAAGCTTGAGGGGTCTAGCTTTTTTATTTTGGACTGCATCGTGTTAACTACAGACGGACAGACAGACGGACGGACGGACATCGCTAGAATGTCTTAGAATCGATCACTGATCAATAATATATACACTTTATGGGGTCCCCGACCAATATTTCGATGCCTTACACACGGAATGATAAAGTTAGTATACCCCCATACTGTAGTGGAGGTTATAAAATACTACAAAATAAATTAACCCTTAAAGAGCAATATTTAATTTGACTTTTTGGTGTTTGTGTTAGGTTTTGGGCTTTGGTGTGTTCTGATATGTATAGTAAAATTTTATGGCAAACATTTTTGTAAAACATTTTATCCACGTCCTCCCCTTTATTCGAAGTGTTTTTTTACGATTTGTTAGAATAGAGCCAAAAAATTCCGTTATGAGAAGGAGTTAGACGGTTAATATGTTTCACAAAAATTTTTGTCGTAATATGTTCTACAAAGTTGCTAAATACACCATACACCTCCGATGTTAAGAAAATATAATTTTATGTGCCGATGTGTTGCAAGAACCGGCCACAGCTGGGCAATTTTAACCGTCTCTAATATAAAATCTCATCTACCAGAATCAATCGTCGGAACACCGTAATTTGTTTTAGCGTTTTATTGTGTTATTTAAGCCACTGTCTATGGCCATATATATAGGCTGACAATTCGAACTGATTTGATCAGTACATGTACTGATTTTTGATCACGTGTACTGATCAAAAAACGTTGTACTGATTTGTGCTGATTTTTTAAAATAAGTACTGATTGTACTAATTTTTGAACATTTCATAATAAAAATAATTTTATTCGAAAATTCTATACAAAAACTTGAATTTCCATAATATAAGTCGTCAGAATTGTTTTTTTATAACTTAAGTCTGACAATGGGATAATTTATAATGAATTTATTCTAATTTATTATATGATTTATTCGTGAATCAAGAGGTTCCTTAATGCAAAAATACATCTGAGCATGAGGTTATTTTGATCTTCCTAAATTTTTATGAAAATAGGCAGAGAATATTTGAGGTTTTCTATAACGAAAATTTCAATGGGCCGATGGAGTTTTTATATTTTTAGAAAGATGATGTAAATTGCATGAATCCAAATGATTCTGAGATCTTAGGCCTCTGTTCTGTCTTTCACAACTTTTTAATTCAAATGAAAATTTCCGAATCACATGAAATCAAGTTTAGTGTTTTGTTGATTACGTTTGCATTCGAAGTTGAAATCGAATAATTAAAATTTAAAAAATTATAAGGAAAAAAGTGCACTCGTTTTACTTTCACCAAATTTTATTTATGTCAAACAAAATGAAAAAGAAATTCGAATGTGAAATTCAGAACACCAAAAAAATCGGAAATTGTCGTTTTCACTTTTTTATATGAATTACTTTTTTTGGAACAGCGGCCTTAGATGATATGAGGAGGTCCTTAACAAAACGCACCAATTCCACTTTAACAGTTTTTTAGATAAACGCATAAATGTAAACAAAGTCAGTACTGAGTGTGAGTGTAAGTACTGAGGTTTGGAATGTTTCATAATTAAAGTCAGTAGTAAATTGATGTACAAATATTGAGCTTTCTGATGTTTTTTAGTAATGGTTACATGGATTTTAATGTGTACAATAGTATATAGTCAAAAAAACAAAAAAATCAAAAAGTGGAATTGGCGCGTTTTGTTATGGAAGTCCTCATATAATGTCATCAGAGCTTATTCGAAAAAGCGCTCAGAAAATCAGGGCCATTAAAAAAACACGTGCTTATTAGCTGTGAAGTTTTCTTACAGGAAAAGTTGTCAAAACTTACGGAAAAAAGTTTTTAAAATCTGAGGGTTTTTCTTACTCAAATAACCTGTGGAATTTTCTTACATTTTCTGCACTGAAACGATCAAAACATTCAAATGAAATCGTTTAAAGCCAACTAAATTTTTTGCAAAATAGTTTTTTTGTGCAGTTGTTTTTTAGCAGTTGTTTTTTGCGGCTGTTTTTTAATAGCTGCTTTTAATCAAAATACATGGGGCCAAGTGTTGAAAAACATCAAAAACATAAAAACTTGGGCGTACTGATTTAAGCTCAGAAAAAAAGGTCACCCTACAGGTCACCCTATTTAATGCTATTATATCTCTAATAAGTTACTATAGTACATCAATTTTTTTTTTATTGGGTTTTAATAAAAGAAAAGTACACTTTTGTATACTGTATAAAATATACTATGTATATTCATTAGGATACCTCAAATAATAAAGTTTTCCGATTTTTTTTCCGAAGTCAATATTTAAGTTGATAACCTTTAGCTAACCAAGTAAAATAATAAATAACAACAAAAAAATCGAAAAAAATGTATGGTTGCTTGAATTTTATTTTTTTATCCCCAAAGTTAATCCCCTAATGTCACGGCTTAAAAATGTCTGATTGGGATCAAAACTAAAAAAAATGCATTATTTGTGCCACCCTAATGTTCATATAAGGAGTTTTTTAATGTATGTTGATTAGGGTGGGGCGATTTGAACATCTTAATGGGCGCTTCGCGTTTCTGATTCTTGGGATTGTACTGAGCAAAAAAGTCAACTAGACCATACGTCTACGGTGAAAATCGAGCCTCCCGATTTTGACTTGAAGTTTTTTCTCAGACTTTATTTTTTTGGAAAATTTGCAAATTTTCTTGGGCTCATATTTCGTAAACTATTTGAAATTTTAACTTGTTTTCAAAAGTAAAGTTGTAGCTATTGTCTCGGGCTACAATTTCTCTGAACATATTACTTACAAAAAACTTCGTTTTCATGGTCAAAAAGTCGAAAATGTAGAAAATTCACCACTTTTTGTAATTTTTTTTTGATATTTTGGCCTATAACAGCCAAATCATTGAGATTTTCGATCCAATACTAAGACAAAAATTGTAGCCAAGACAATAGTTAAGAACTCTCTAGTACATCATAAAAGCATTAGAATGCTCCTTCAGGCAGTTTTGGCCTTGTGAAAGTGCAATTTTTTTGTGAAAATATTGATAAATTACCATTTACAGTTGTTCATAGCGCAAAATCATAAAAATGTTCTATTTCTTATTTTTTCCACTTTTTTTATCCAAAAATATAATGTTTTTTTTTGTTTTGTTCAATATTTATTTTGAAAATTTATTTAAAGTACAAAGTAATTGTATTGGTAGAGACAAGGTATGAATCAAGAAGAATTCCAATTTAGTGTATTTTTCATTCAAAGATTGCCTTCCAAATCTTTTCGAGATTCCATACGAGGCGCTTTCTTTCGGCCTTCAGATACAGATGCCATTATACCTTCACGGTTTTTGTCGATTGAGCGCTTAGCAACACTAGCTACACTCAAAATAATACATTAGTAGATTTATTAATTTTTTTTTTGCTAATGCTGGTAAGCTAACTTTTAGCAAATTTTTAGTTGAGATTAGCATGTTAGCAAAAATATCTTGTAAACTTCATTTAGCGCATTAGCAATTTTAAACAAAATTTGAACTAATTTTTTTTGCTAGATTTAAAATTGAGTTGACCAAATTTTTACAAGCTTTTTTGCTATATTAGCAAAATAACCCAGTTGGAAAATGTGTCACTGAGGAAATTTCCTCAGTGATTCCTTGAGGAAATGTCTTCAGGTTCTGACAAATCATAGGCAATCCTTGATGACATGTCCTAACATTGGCAGCACTGAATGTTTGCTTTAAGAGTGTGGACAATTCCTCTAAGACGTCTAAAAGAAAATGTCTTCAGAATAGCAGTATATTAAATTAGAATTTTAAATGTGGGCAACTCTTTAATTTCTAAGAAAAAGATGGCAATATTATTGACTTAATTAAAATAAAATCAAAATCTAACAAGTACAATAAAAGTAATAAATAGACAAACAATTTTAAAAATAAAGTTTGGAACAAGTGGTTAGGTGTGGGACTAATAAACTGGAGGTTCCAGGTTCAAATCCAGTTCGGACTAAAAAAGGCGAAAAGTTTTTTCTAAATATGAGAAAGATAATTTATAAAGCAAAATGGATAAAAGTAAAAACTAAAGGAAATACGAAAATTTTTTGTATTTTCGCATGACCTATGTCAGACATTTCATCAAAGAAGTCTTAGGTGACATGTCCCCAGAAGGTCAGCCCTGACCACTGCTGACTTTGAGTGAGGACATTTTGAAAATTTGTATGAAACTGTCCTCAACCCAGTACATAGAGATGTCTTTTGGATGTCAGGTGTGACTCTGACATGTCATCGCTCCGTCACTGAGGATGGCTCGAGGACGTTGCCAACTGGGAAATGGTAAATTTTTTTTTATTTTCAGAAAACTTAAAATGGCGCTATCTCGGAAACTAAGCCAGATAGAGCAAAATGGAGGCCATTTTTGGTTCTCGGGCTCTCCATAGTATCGCCGGTCCTCTTCACATGTGTGGACTCTAATGGGCCCTAACTTTGGATCCAAAAAATTTAGCATTCCCGAAAATTTTAAAATGCTTATATCTCGGTAAATATTGCCGACACAACAAAAAGTCCGAAAGCATATTTGCAGCTCTCAACACGTAGAACAAGACCGCAAAAGCTCTCCGAGTAATATTTTTGAAGTTATCGAGGTTTTTAATTCTCAAGACCCCAGTGGTCCCCTAGACGAAACGGACACAAATTTTGGATCAAAAACTATGACGATTTTTAAGGAACCCAACTAGGTCTAGGCCCATCGGGGTCTGGACCTATCGGGTCCGAACCCAATGGGGTCCTCAGATGTGTATGAACTAAGTTCAAAAAAAAAAAAAAAATTTTGTTAACTAATTATTGGCAAAACATTTTTGCTAACTTTAGCAAAAAAATTGTGGGTTCAAAATCAGCAAATTTTCTTGTAGGTTTACAAGCTTTTTTTGCTAACATTACAGTTTTTTTTTTTTAGTGTAGTAGCTGGCATGACGCTCCGTACCTTGAATATGACAAGGTATTAGTGGGTCTGGAAATGGTGGATCTTCATCATCTACACATTCGAGGTATTGTTGTAAATGTATTTTATGTATATGTAAGATATTGGATAGTTCTTACGAGTGTACTGATCATTTCATAGTTATATGAGCAGTATTTGCTGAGTTATTTGAGCCTTCACTAAGTGTTAGTAACACCTCAAGAATATTAGTAATATTCTTGAGCTGATATTAAAGACTGGCGCTCTCTAGGAGCCAGTAGAAGAACTAAATTTGTTTTATCTCTATATTATAAAGTCTCTGGTGATCGTTTACAATAAACTAACAAAAATGTGTTAAATGAACTTAAAACAATACAAGAATAAAAAATAATAAATAAAATAAATAGAATAAAATAAATAAATAAACAGAATAAAAATTTGAAATAGAACATTTTTATGATTTTGCGCTATGAACAACTAAAAATGGTAATTTTATCACTTTCACAAGGCCAAAACTGCCTGAAGGAGCGTTCCAATGCTTTTGCGATGTACTAGAGAGTTCTTAACTATTGTCTTGGCTACAATTTTTGTCTTAGTATTGGATCGAAAATCTCAATGGTTTGGCTGTTATGGGCCAAAATATAAAAAAAAAAAAAAATACTAAAAGTTGTGAATTTTCTACATTTTCGACTTTTTGACCATGAAAACGAAGTTTTTTCTAAGTAATATGTTCAGAGAAATTGTAGCCCGAGACAATAGCTACAACTTTACTTTTGGAAATAAGTCAACATTTCAAATAGTTTACGAAATATGAGCCCAAGAAAATTTGCAAATTTTCCAAAAAAAAATAAAGTCTGAGAAAAAACTTCAAGTGAAAATCGGGAGGCTCGATTTTCACCGTACCCATATGGTCTAGTTGACTTTTTTGCTCAGTACAATCCCAAGAATCAGAAACGCGAAGCGCCCATTAAGATTTTTTTCCTTCCTTACTAATCGCCCCACCCTAATGTTGATGCCGCAGGGTTGTTAAAATTGTCTGCCGTCACCTTATCCTTTTGAATGCATTTTTCTTATAAATTAAGTGTTACCCTAATGTTGGTAACGCTAATACTGCAGCGAATGTAAATGATGACAAACGTGATGATGATTATTATTTGAATGATAATTTTACAAATGTATGACAACATGGAAAAGATGAAAAAAGATGAATACTTTATTCAGCAGTACCGAATCTCTAACCCTCTAATGTGTTGGGCCGCGTATTTAGGATACCATATTTTTCATCTGTATAGCATTGTTTTATTTTTCAATCATGTTTTTTGAGGTAAAAGATGAGCATGTATACAAAGGAAAAAAAAGACATACAAACACCAGAGATTTTCCAGGAATATTACTTATGATCAAAGGCTGGTTAAATCGGGAAATGGTCGAAAGTGGACAAGGGAAAGATAAATGAAAGACCTAATCTCTACAAAAACAAAATTTTTTTACAGATATTTTTGTAATATTTTTAGTAAAATGATTAGTTACAAACTGATGTACAAACCCTCTATTACAGAGCAGATGGTATAAAATATAACGAAGTCCTTTGATGTTATGTGTTGTATATTTTACAATGATTTGAAATGTAAATGAAGCAACTTGCAACACTACAGTAAATGATTGAAAGTATGTAGAAAAATATTTTATGTTCCCTATAAAAAACAAATTTTTTTTTTTTTTTCGGAAATGTCTGTCACATAAAAGTTAAAAAGAAGAAAAAGTAACAATTAGTATTTCTTATTTCACTTGTATTTTAAGTCACCTTTAAAGTTTTGCAATGCTTAAAAATATGTAAAAAAAATCCTTTTATATTATTTAATACGGAAGTAGACAAAGTCATTATGTAATCTTCAAATTTAATGGAATATGCATAAAACTTAAGTTTTATTCTCAACCATCTCTAAAGTTGAGTTTGCAGTTCACATAAGTTCTGCTGATTATAAATCCGGTTTTAAATTTAATTAAATTCTTCAGATATTAAAGAAAAAAGAAATTTGTTTGTAGCTCAATCCAAAACTTATTTCTAAGTTGGCAGCATATTGGGATAGTTCGATTTAATTTTTAAAAAAATGTCCAAAGCTCTCACACTCAACGTGAAAACTTATTTATTTCACGTTGTTAATTTTTTTTTTATGGAGTTTGACAGATTTTCCCCATGAAATCGAAGAGACTACTATTCTTTAGGTGAAAAAGTAGTTTTGGTAAAAAAAAAGGAAAAATTAAAAAAAAAATATAAAAACAAAAATTTTTTTTAAGAAAAAAATTTCATAAAAAAATTTTTGATGAAAAATAAAAGTTATGAAAAAAGAAATTCATAAAAAAAAATATTGATGAAAAAAAAAATTTATGAAAATAAAAAATGTATGAAAAAAAAATTAGATAAAAAAAAATTGATGAAAAATTGTTTTTGATAAAAAAAAAAAATTTGATCAAAAAAAATGTTTGATAAGAAATAATTTATAAAAAATAATTAATAAAAAATAATTGAATAGTTCATGCGAATAAAGACGAATAGACCATTTGTAGAATTTTACAGGGGACAATAAAAACGCAGGAAACGGTTAAAAAATAATATTTTTGTCAATTTTTTGGTATTAGCTTAAAGGTTTAAGTCACATCTACCTATATACAAAATTTTATTAGGGCATTCGAAAGAGAACTTGCCAAAAATTGGACTTAAATTTTTTGCTTAAATGGAAAAAGGGCGAATGTCCAAAAAAAGGTATTGAAATTTGAATAAAAATGTGTTATTTTGCAGCAGATTTTGACTACATTTTCACGAGACTTGCAAAACTTGACGAACTATGGTTGGTATTTGTTTGTAACACTTTAAGGACTTCGAGGATACACTATTTAAGGATTGCAAGGACATGCAAACAATTTTTTTTTTTAAATTTTTTTTTTAATATTCCTGCCTTTTGATGCAGTCCTGATCGAAGGAAAGTAACTATAAAATATGTTTAAAGATTTGTTTTCCGAAATAAAATAATTCAAAAGACGGTTAAAATATGTTTAAACCATGTATTCGTGGTTATATGATCTTAATTACGCGGTAACACTGAAGATTTTTTTCACAAATCTGGTTAATTTGTTTGTATGTGCTAAGATTGTTTTTTTTTTGTGTACAATTTAAAATTTTAGCTAATATCAATTTTAAACTCGCAGCTAAATAATTTTTATATAATATTTTGTTAAGGATGGATATTCGCCCTTTTTGCTTTCCACACTTTAAAGTCTTATAACTTAAGAACGGTAAAATTGTTTGCCAATATAATAAGTGTGGTTTGTTCCTCGTAATGTTCTTTTAACACATTGTTACCGAAAGTAAAATTTTTGTATGTTTTTGTGTTGTATTTAATCAAAATTGTGCGTTAGTTCACTCCCAATTTAAAAAAAAATATAAAAATATACGAATTATTGCACTTTTAAAGTCATTTTTTTAGCCTTAAAAGTCAAAATTTCTCCAAAATTTCTGCATAGGATTGTAGGGCTCTGCTAATAAAATGCATTTATGCAAAAAAACGTGTTTGCGAAAAAGTGGTCTATTCGTCCTTATTCGCATGAACTATTCAATTGATAAAAAAAATTTGATTAAATATAAAATTGTCGAAAAAAATTTTATGAAAAAAATTGATGAAAAAAAATTGTTTTTTGAAAAACAATTTTGTTACGTTTTATTCACCATCTGGTGAAAAACACTTCTATTCACCAGCAGGTAAGTTGTTATCCAAGTTACAAATCAAAGTTACAAGACTTTTTGGTTTGAAGAAAATGAAAACAGTAATTCTTATTTTCTTTTTTGCCTAAAAACATTATCATGTTAAAAACCTTTCGCAAAATATATAAAGAGACAAATAAGTTGATAGAGGTATGATGTAAAATTGAAATTGCTAAAAATAGAATTTGTTTCGCCGTTATCTTAAACTTCTCTCTGTAGAAATTATGAATATGTTGATCAAACAGTAGCTGAAGACAAAACGAGTGTTTGTCTACAACATATTATTCTACACTCAAAAATAATACTTGTAAATTTTTTCTAAAATTAAATTATTCTCGTTAAATAGGAGGTAGGTAAAATTCTCGTAAAATTACAAGGATTTCCTCGTAATTTTGAATGCTCCAAAAATTGGTAAAATAACCAATTTTATTGGTAAAAATATTGTTTTTAAACCGGAAAAATAAAAAAAATGGAAAACTTTCAAGAAAAAATGCTAAATATGTTTAAAAAAATGGTAAATTTACAAACCAAAATGGTAAATTTACAAAAGAATTTTTTTTTGGTAAACAACATAAATCCTCGTTATAAAATCATTTTTGTAAAATAACTGTTTTTTTTTTGTAAATTAACTAGAATCTTCGTAATTAATTTTTCAAAATTTTGTCAATTTTTTTTTTTTAAATATTTTTCAATAAAAAAAAATGTTTTTTTTTTTTTTGTTAAACAACATAAATCCTCGTATAACATAATTTTTGTAAAATAACAGTTTTTTTTTGTAATTCAACTAGAATCCTCGTAATAAAAACTTTGTTGTAAAATTACAGTTTTTTTTTGTAAAATAATCTTTCAAAATGGTAGTATACAATTACGAAAATAAACTTGTAAAATTACCAATAAAACTGTAGTTCTCGTTTGAGCAAAGTACAAGATTTTTTGTTAAAAAACAAGGAAAATTTTTAAATATGGCTATAACGGGATTACAAGACATTTTACCAGGCGTTTTACCAGTTTATTTTTTTGAGTGTAACAATGCGGTGGTTGAGCTGACTAAAGTGTCTGCCAAATCAGTATTGTTAATGGTATGAATATGACAAAAAATATCCTGGGTTCGATTCCCTTTGGGGTATGCATGTTAATAAAAAATTCACTTATACGAAGAACAATTACCATTAGCGAAACAAGCCGACATTTGAATCCTACTGATGATGACGGTTCACTGGAAGTGTTTCAATTCCGTATAGGAATACCAGAAATGTCTATAATTTTTATAAATTAAATTTACTTCTACATTTTTCAACTTGAATCCACATAAGAATTACTGTTTGAAATTTATTAAAACCAAAAGGTAAGAACAATTATACTATAAACAAGCCCAGAGGATGACACAAAGAGAGTGGAAATATCGAAATATTAAACTTGAGCTCAAATAACGCATTTGTTATTTATAAATAAAAAGGTCGAATAAAAACAACATAAAAAAAAAGTTTGATAACGTTTTTTTTTCAAACTTTTTTTTTTCATTTTTTTTTTTCATCTCAAATTTTGTTTATATCAAAATATAGTTTTTTTAACAAAAAAAGTTTGTTTTTACAAATTTTAAATTTACTTTTTTTTACTGTAAATTTTCAATTTTTACTGTAGATTTACAATTTTTACTGTAAATTTACAATTTTTACTGTAAATTTACAATTTTTACTGTAAATTTACAATTTTTACTGTAAATTTTCAATTTTTACTGTAAATTTACAATTTTTACCTTAAAAACTGTAAATTTACAGTAAAAATTGTAAATTTACAGTTTTTACGGATTTTTTAACCAATAAAATTGTAAATTTTCTACTTTTTGATGCGATAAATCTTAAAAGATATTCTCGTGATTTTAAGAATTTTTTTTTAAATTTTGAAGTATCTTTGAAAATTTTTCTAAGTCAGATATACAACGTTTTTGATAATTTTTTGAGAAATTTCAATTTCATTAAAAATGCTTTTAGAACTTTTTTTTACAAATTTCTTAAGTCACAAAAAAGTAGTTTTTAATAGGAGCTCTCGTAAAGTAGGAGGTATCAAAACAATATCCTAAAATCGGCAAATTACTTCTAAGTTTTATCGCTCCAAAAAGTTGTAAGTTTAAAATTTTATTTGTAATCAGCAACAAACAATTTTAATTTATAAAGAAAAATTGTAATTTTGTCAAAAATACAACTTTCTTTGTAAATTGACATTTATTTTGGTTAATTAAAAATTTTTTGTTGTAAATTTACAAAATATTGTTTTAAAATTTTACAACTTTTATGTTGTAAATTTACAATTTTTAAAATGATAATGTTTTTAGGCTGGAGTATAATTTTCAAAATGTTGCAGGCCGCCACCTTAGTTTGACTATATAAGCTACCGACTACCAAAAAAGAAAATTTGAATTACTGTTTTCATTTTCTTAAAACCAAAAAGGTTTTTAACTTCGATTTATAACTTGGTAAATTTTGCATACAGATTTTCTTGAAGACAAATTTTTTATACACGAATTCTTGCAATCTAAAAAATGATCACTAGCGAAAAATATTTACAAACTCAAAATTTTTAAGAGAAAAATTTCCAGATTTTTAGACACACTTCAAATAAAATTATTTTAAGATTCCTTGTTCTGCAAATTTCTTAGGACCTTAAAAACTATTTCATCAAACAAATTCTCAGATTCTGAGAATTTTTCATAAAGAAGATTTTTTTTTTTAAAGAAGAAACATTTTTCTACCATATCCTGGTTTTTCATAAAAAAAATTTCAATATTATGTAGTTTTTTCGTATCGAAAAAATCCCTGATTAAATATAGATATATGCCCATCTTAAAAGTCAGCATAACACAAACCAAACGAAAACCTTAAACAAAAATTTGCATTTTAAAATTGCCCTTGAATGTTTAAAGAAAAATTTTCTAAATAAGGAAAAATTAAAAGTTGTTCAAACTTAAATTATGTGCAGTAAAGTTACCATTAATTTAGCTCGTTTTTTGAAAATGCAAATTTATTGCAGAACATACATTAATTGCGTGTAGGTTGGTTGGTATCTTTGTATAAGTATCTACTTAAACAATGTGTTTTTAAAATTTGGAACATTAGTTTTGGTTTTCTTCTGGTGTTACTTTAAACAAGACATTGTGTAATGTAAAACAACTACAGACAACAAGATCATATGAGGTTATGTACTAAAAATTTAGTGTCCATGTTAAACCTAGAACTAAATACTAGCAATACTATACTACAACATACACATATTGGAGTGCATTTGAAAATTTGCAATAGGGAAGGCGGAAAATGGAAAAATATTGTGTGTTAACCAATTGATAAAGTGGAAAAGTTTGACTTTCTTTCTTCATATAAAATTTTTTTCAAAGTTAAAACTTATTATTCTAATTAAAATTAAAAAATGTAAACAAAAAAAATAGGTAACTTAGACCTTGACATTTTCTGTCGGTGATCCAGAACAAAATTAAAATTTAAGCAAATCCAAATAACAGAAAATTCGTTGCAAAACAACTAAGTTGTGATTTGTTAAAGTTTTAATGTCAAAATTTAGATTTTTCAACATATTTGTTAATAAAAAAACTTTTTAATTAGTAAAAAAATAAAATTTCATGTAAAAGTTTTTTGAAACTTTATGGTGCACCATGGCGTATGAGTGTTAGTTAAATACAATTTCAAAATTAAATATCAGTTATACGCCACGTGATCATGAAAAACATATTAAAGGCCGGGTAAGAGAGTAAGACCCAAATCATCCAAAATTTTTTTTCGTGGTCACTTTTGGAACTGAAATACTTGTCCGACCAAAATGAAACTTTTTGTCGTTAATAAGCTAATCAAGCTAAATTATAATAAATATCAAAAAAATAAAAATCAAAATTTTTTTTTTGATTTTGTTAAAAAAAAATTTTAAGACCCAAAGTTAGAGGCCCGATAGCGACCCCTAAACCATAATGAAAAAATCTGAAAAAGTCAAGTGTTATTTTTCACGGTGCTTAATATTTATTCCGGGTGGCCCATTCAAAAATTAAAAAAAAAAAAATGCCATATGTGAACCAGCCTAGAGATACATCTCCATATAAACTACCCCAACGATTATATATTTTTGACAATAACGAACTTAACAAAGCCGAATATGGACACGACCGATGCACCATGGGATAGGTCTTCAGAAAACCTTTTTCTTATATAGTTTCTTCTGAAGAAATGGCAAAAACTCTCAAAAAACGAAAAAGTTCCCGTTATTTCCCCTTCCCTTTGACCCGCTAAAGTCGAGATTGGGCAGCTATAAAAAAACATTTGACTCTTATTTTGCTCCCCTCTTTCCTATATGCAATTTTCAGGACAATCGGTGGGTGTCCTGTGAAAGACCTTCCTTGTAAGTAATTTTTTTAACCAAAAATGTCACGTTCACAAGAATTTTTCCCAATAAAAATTTCTTAAAGAAAAACTATCAGATTCTAAGACATTTTTCCTATAGGACAGTCCTGGTTCTGAGCCATTTTTCCGTTAGAAACAAAAATCTAACATTCTGAAAAATTTTCCTATAGAAAAAAATTCTCAAATTCTGAGACATTTTTTCTGTAAAAAAAGGCCTCAGATTCTGAGACATTTTTCCAACAGAAAAAGTAACGTTCAAAAAAAAATTTTCCCAAAGAAATTTTATCTTCATAATAATAACATTTAGATGGACAGATATTTTTTCCCAAAAAATAATTTCAGATTTAGTCACATTTTTCCTTTAAAAATTTTCAGATTAAAAATGTTCAGATTTTTTTCTATGAACATTTTCTGATGATCAAGATTTTTTCCCTTTGAAAACTTTTTTAGAAAATTTTCTTCTTTTTTTTGCTTTCTTTCCTCTTTTTTTTTAAATTTGGTTTGGGGGGATTTCCCTTTCCCCCTCCCTTGTACCCACGCATAGGATAATATATGTTTGATACCAGACACTTAATAAAGTAAAACTCCATTTACAGCTTTTCATTGCATTTCGTGATCCTGTTTCCTTTTAAAAGGACTTTAAAGTAGTTCAGGAAAACATTTTTGTAAAAATAAATTTTAAAATATTTGTACTTGCCCTATGATGCCACTAGTGACGGTAAATGAAAGAGATGAATCTTCGCAAATTTTTCTATTTTATTATTTTGACATATCAGGAAAAAGGAGGTAAGTTATGTCCCTTCTAAACTTTATCCTTCAATATCATTAAAATTTTTTGTATAAAATATTTTGATAATGTTTTGAAAAGACATTATTCACATCCTTTTTCTGATATAGCAAAATTAAAAAAAAATGGGAAAAATATTCAAAGATTCTACTCTTTCATTTGCCATCGATAGTGATGTTATTAGACAAGTACAAATTTTTATTAAATATTTTACAAAATGTTATCCTTTAAGTCCTTTTTAAAAGGAAACTGGATCAAGAAATGAAAAACTGTAAATTCAATTTTACTCCATTTGATTTCTATATTCAGATGTATATCATCATCATTAAAATTTTAAAAATGTCTAATCGGCATCTTATAAATTTCGGGTCTGATTTTCCGAATTTCATTTAAGATTTCCCATTTATAAAAATAAGCACCCTTCATTTAATATTCAACATCATATACATCTCATCCCCACTCTAATGTTCATTTACATTGTGTAGGTACCCATGTCTATACGATATATTACGACTAACTACCACTACTACATACTATTTACAGCTACTTGCACATACTACGACTATGTTGAATTTTGAGGTACAACACATGTTGCTGTATGTACAAAAAAAGTACAAGTGCATGCATACATATGCATGCATGAATAAACATGAAGGTAAACACTTTTTGCATTTTAAAGTGTAGAAGGTTATTAAGTTAAATATAAACATTTGTGTGTATGTATGTATATGTGTGTGTGTGTGTGTATGAATGTATTTGTATGTCTTTATGTATATTGACATTTTAAATAGTAATTTAGAAATAAAGCATAGAGTTAAAAAATTCTATAGAATGTTCACTTAATTTAAGGTTGAAATGATACTAGAAAAAAAAAATAATAAGAAAAATGTATTTACCTAAACATTATAATATTTGTATATATATAATTCTAATAAGAGGAATCTTTTGAATATTAAGTATACTTCACCTTTTAAATCTTATATAAGATGACCTTAATTTCAAATTTTCTTTTATAAACTTGATATAGTTTTGAGTTTAAATAATCTACCCTCTTATTATTTTTTTTACAAATTTTTCTCTCTAATACTTCATTATTTTATAATTTTATTTTAAATAAGTCAAAATTACAATTATTTAAGTTGGTTTTCATTCATTTTATTTTTCTTGGTTTTCTTAAAAATTCTAAACACAAACGCAAATATTTATAAAATCTTGTTGTAGTTTTGTATAAATTTTTCCAGTATGTTGCAAAATATATTTTCGTATTTCATGACATGCACTATAAGTTACGAGACTTACATATGGGGCATTCCATGTGAAATCGGACACTTTGAAAAACTTTTTTTTTAGATTTTCCCAATTTGCTTACAGTTTTTAGTACCCTTCGAAAACTCCTTCGTGGTAAATTTTCAGATTTTTTTGATGACCCGTTCAAAAGATATCAAATTTTTAAAAATTGGTAGTTTGTTCCTTTACTCAAATTTCTTTTAATCATAACTTCTTCAATTATGGTCCAAATTTCAAATTTTTTTTTTCAAAATTTTTGTTTTTCTAAGTACTTTCTAAAAAAAAATCCCAAAAAATTCTTAAAAGCGCTCTAGTATGCGATTTTAAAGTTTTAAAATTTAAATCTCATTTTTGAAACTGTTCGTACTCTTCGATTTTTTTGTAATTTTTTTGTGTAAAACTTCGATCAATTCTACAAATTTTTTGCCCAGGACGATCGTGGGATAACGATTATTACTATTTTTAAAATTTTTTGAAAAAATTTTATTGTAATTTTCCAATCTTAAAATCATTTCTACTGCTCCAATGGTGCGTCATAGAGGGGTCCTTTATAAGACAGACCCCCATTAATTTTTACGTCTTAACATTTCTTTGGAACAAACTAATACCCTATCTCCAATTTTTAAGGGGGCTCCCACACAAAACGACATTTTTTAAAATTTGTTCCAACCGCTCTAACTGCCCTAATAGTGCCCTTAGAGCAACAAAATGTATGACCGACCCACAATATTTTTTTCGTCCAAACATTTTCTCTGAACACACCTACCCTCTATCTTTAACTGTTAAGGCGGTCCCCATACAATTTTTTTTATTTTTTGTAAATTTGTTTTATTTAATCAGCTTCTACCGGTCCAATGGTGCGTCCGAGAGGGGTCATTAGTAAGACCGACCCCCATTTATTTTTACCCTACAACATTTTTTCAAAACATACCTACGCCCTATCTCCACTCCCTAAGTAGGCTCCCATACAAAATTACATTTTTATAAAATTTGCTCCAACTGTTATTTGTATGGGAGCCTACTTAGGGAGTGGAGATAGGGCGTAGGTATGTTTTGAAAAAATGTTGTAGGGTAAAAATAAATGGGGGTCGGTCTTACTAATGACCCCTCTCGGACGCACCATTGGACCGGTAGAAGCTGATTAAATAAAACAAATTTACAAAAAATAAAAAAAATTGTATGGGGACCGCCTTAACAGTTAAAGATAGAGGGTAGGTGTGTTCAGAGAAAATGTTTGGACAAAAAAAATATTGTGGGTCGGTCATACATTTTGTTGCTCTAAGGGCACTATTAGGGCAGTTAGAGCGGTTGGAACAAATTTTAAAAAATGTCGTTTTGTGTGGGAGCCCCCTTAGAAATTGGAGATAGGGTATTAGTTTGTTCCAAAGAAATGTTAAGACGTAAAAATTAATGGGGGTCGGTCTTATAAAGGACCCCTCTATGACGCAGCATTGGAGCAGTAGAAATGATTTTAAGATTGGAAAATTACAATAAAATTTTTTCAAAAAATTTTAAAAAATAGTAATAATCGTTATCCCACGATCGTCATGGGCAAAAAATTTGTAGAATTAATAGAAGTTTTACACAAAAAAAAATTACAAAAAAATCGAAGAGTACAAACAGTTTCAAAAATGAGATTTAAATTTTAAAACTTAAAAATCGCATACTAGAGCGCTTTTAAGAATTTTTTGGGATTTTTTTTTAGAAAGTACTTAGAAAAACAAAAATTTTGAAAAAAAAAATTTGAAATTTGGACCATTATTGAAGAAGTTATGATTAAAAGAAATTTGAGTAAAGGAACAAACTACCAATTTTTAAAAATTCGATATCTTTTGAACGGGTCATCAAAAAAATCTGAAAATTTACCACGAAGGAGTTTTCGAAGGGTACTAAAAACTGTAAGCAAATTGGGAAAATCTAAAAAAAAAGTTTTTCAAAGTGTCCGATTTCACATGGAATGCCCCATATATAAGTAACAACACCACCATCACCAACTCCACACATACAGAATGTGAGTCATTTGTGTTTATAAACCAAATTGTAAACTATTCAATAAACTTAAGAGCCCGAAAACCAAATACTGTAAATCCTTTTAACTTAAAAATTTTCGTTATACGTTGGAGAAAGTTTGTTTTAAAGATTTAAATAAAATCGTAAAACATTATTTTATCGATTTTAACATGATTAGGCCGGATGATGACCGGAGAAGATGTCACAGATAGAAATAATATTTTGTTATGGATATTATAAAACCGTTGCTTGTCAAAACTAAAAAAAAATATTTTTAAAAATTTTTTACCGTAGGACCCCAACGCACTGTGGGCCAGGATTTCCATTTTTTGGCCAATAAGGTCTGTAAGGCAACACATATTTAAAAATATTTTTTCGGAATGTCGACATCTTGAATTTTGTCCACCTTTAATATCTTTTTATAACAGCTTAAAGTTTTTTTTATGCATGAGGTTAAAGTCAATGTTTGAGATTTTTTTTATATTTTGTATTATGAAACAAATATTTTTTTTTGTACTTCGACACAATATTTTTTCAAATTTTCGGTGAAGTTCTCCAAAGACATACCAGTGTGTTCAACACATGATATAAACTGCCAAAAAGTAAGCTATAAGCATATTTTTTTAAAATAAATTGTGGAAATTCATACTTTTGTTGAAATCCGCCTTTTTTCAACACCAAAGTCCAAACGATATTGACAAACCTCGAACTACGATCTGTCTCTGACAATGTATTCTATTCACATTTTTGCGACCCTGTGCGACCGTTCATAAACTTTTGATCTAGATGCAATAAACCAAAATATGACGTTTTGAAATGCCCTAAAATGGAACTTCAACATTTTTCGATATTTTTGTTTCTATTGATTTCTAATAAAAAATGCCTCACTTTGACAACATTGGCGTGATAACTGCTGATGGGCACGTGAGTGAATTTTGACTCACGTTGACTTATGCTCACGAATAAAAAACATAATTTACTCAACCGTTTTTTTCTCACGCTATTTTCGTGAGTAAACAAAACACCACTCACGTGTGACTCACGCTCACTCGTAACTCACGCTAAACATTTAAAACACGAAAAAAATTGTAAAAACTGAATCAATACAATTAAATAGTTTTGACTCATGCAAAAAAATTGCACTCACTACGAATCACTCACGCAAAAAATAGTCTCACTCACTTATCACTCACGAACACAAAATTTTAATCACGCTCACTTTCGATCACGAGTAATTCACGTGACCAGCGTCCATCTCTAGTGCTAAACATTAAAGCTGGTAACGCATTTAAGCGGGCATATTTTCGCAATAGCATTTTTAATATTTTTTACGAAATTGTAAGCTTGTAGCATTATTTGTACATTTAGGATGGCAAATGCTTATTGGAAATAAAAAAGTTCTCTCTTAAATGAGCCACTGAATATATGAACTTTTTGACGCATTTAAAAGAGAAATATTTTATTAAAATCTTCTGATAAAAGCAAAAAGAGGGATTTATAAAAACTTAGAAATTTATGCATTGTAAATTTTTTTAAAAAGCTATGTCATAAATTTTGGATCCGCCATTTTGATTTCAAAAAATCTGAGTTCGTATTCGTGGTGTGCAATAATTTCCTAGTGATATTTTGAAACAGTAATAAAAAATTTAAATATCTTGTCCGCCATATTGGATCCGCTATTTTGAATATTTGATTCTTAAATCAGATTTGGCATTCCAAAAACCATCAAAATCAGACAACATAGAAAAAACTTAATATTTATTTTGACGCCATATTGGATCCGCCATTTTGAATTTAAAAAATCGGAGCTCATATTCGTAATTACTGACCCTAAATACATCAAAAGTTACTAATTTAAGTACAATTAGCTAAGAATTACAAAAGCATATTCGCCATATTGGATCCGCCAATTTGAATTTCAAATCTTTAATTCCAAAATCAGTTTTAACATCCGAAAAACCATTAAAATCGAAGTTTTTGGCCAAAAGAGCCAACATATAAAAAATTTTAAATTTAAATTTGTCGCCATATTGGATCCGCCATTTGGAATTTTAAAAGTCTGAGCTAATATTCGTTAATAACGACCCCAAATACATCGATAACGAATATATTAAACACAATAAACAAAGAATTAAAAAATCATGTCCGCCATTTTGGATCCGCCATTTTGAATTTTGAATTTCTGTTTTCAGAATCGTGATCAGCGATCCTTTAACACCCATATGCAATACTTTTTTGACATATAGGTTAAGCGGTCTATTTATGGCCAAAATTCAGGGATGCTGGCCCACAGTGCAACGGCTCTAAATTTTTTTTTTTTACAAATTTTTTTAGAGGTGAAAGCCTTATCCCACCAAAATAAAATTTTTTGTCGAAAATAAGCTAATCAAGTAATATAATAATTAATAACAAAAAAATCAAAATCCAAAAAAAAAAAATTTTTGGTGTATGGAAAACTGATTTTTAAAACCCCGTCGCTTAGGGAAGGCATGTCGTAGGGGCGTAAAATTTTTCCTGTGTTATTTTTTAGTCAGATGGAAAAAAATGAGCGGGTACCGTCTCAACATTTCCAACTTTTCCAAACTAAGGGACACTCTAATAAATAGGTATTCTTTCCAAAGCAAAATTTTTCTAGAAAAAATAACGCTATATTAATTTGTCATTCCAAGCAAAACGCATTGAAATATCGGTAAAGGACCCAATCATGTTTAAATATTATTGATCCGTAAACGTTTCTAAGACATTCTAGAGATATCCATCTCTCTGTTTGTTGATAAAAAAGTTTTTGATGAAAAAAAGTTGTTAGTGAAAAAAGATTGTTGATAAAACAAAAATATTGTATGAAAAAAAATTTCTGTAAAAAAAAATATTGATGAAAAAATATTCATGAAAAAAATATTGGTGACAAAAAAAAATATTGACAAAAAAAAAATATTGATGAAAAAAAAAATTTGATAAAAAAAAATATTGATGAAAAAAAAATATTGATGTAAAAAAAAAAATTGATGAAAAAAAAAATATTGACGAAAAACAAAAATTGATGAAAAAAAAAATATTTACGAAAAAAAAAAATTTTTGATGAAAAAAAAAATATTGATGAAAAAACATATTGATGAAAAAAAAATTGATAAAAAATAATTATGGCACGTTTTATTCACCAGCTGGTGAATATTTTCTTTATTCACCACGAGGTGATTTATTATCCAAGTTAACAGTGGCGGGTACAGCTTTTGGGTTTGGGCGGTGGGGGATTTTTTTTTTTACTTCGAATAAAAAAAATCATTATGATTTGTTGGCCGATCAAAAACAGAGATACGTTTCTTTTGCAAAAAAGTGATGAGAAAGCTATAAAATCATCATATTTATTAGTTTTTGCCGAAGGAGAATGTTAATTTTTTTTTTTAATTTTTCTAAATCTGAAAATTTTTCAAAGGTCTCAGAATCTTAGAATTCTTCTTTACGAAAAATGTCTCAGAATCTAAGACTTTTTTCGCATAGAAAAATTTTTAGATTCAAAGATTTTTTTTCCACAGAAAAAGTCTCAGATTCTGAGACCTTTTACTATAGAAAAAGTCTCATATTTTAAAGCATTATATTAGATTTTGTAAGTACTGAAAAAAATTTTAAATTCCGAGACCCTTTTTTTATAGAAAAGTTTCAGACATTTTTCCTATAGAAAAAAATCTCAGATTCTGAGACCTTTTTCTAAAAGAAAAATTCTCAGATTCTCAGACCTTTTTCCTATAGAAAAAGTCTCAGATTCTGCGACCTTCTTCCAATTGGATAAGTTTAAACTTCTGGAACTTTTTTCCAACAGTTTAAAGTCTCAGACTTTGAGGCCTTTTTCTTTTTTATAAAGATTCAGATTTTAGGACTTTTTCCTTAAAATAAGTCTCAAATTCAGATATTCTGAGACCTTTTTCCTATAGAAAATTTCTCAGATTCTTTGACCCTTTTCCTATCGAAAAAGTATCAGATTCTGCGATCTTTTTTGCTATTGATAAGTCTCAAATTTTGAGACATTTTTCCCGTAGAAAAAGTTTCGGATTCTGAGATCTTTTTCCTTAAAAACAAGTCTCAGATTCTAAGACTTTTAGAACTCGGGAATTCTTCTATAAAAATCCGAAAAAGAAAATTTTTGAGGATGTGAAAAATTTTAGAGTTTTTTTACCTTTTTCTATAAAAAAAGTTTTTGATTCTGTGACCGATTCTAAGACATACTGAAAAAATTTTCCAAAATAGTTTAACATACGTTAGACTACCAACATTTTTAAGATTTAAGATATTTTTCCTATTTCTATGTAGTCGACAAACAGTTTTTATGTAAGATCCTGTAACATTTTTCTATAAAAAAAAAAAACATATTCCAAGTCATTATTTTATACCAAAATGCATAATAAGATTGACAGATATTGTTTCACAGAAAATTTTTAGATTAAGTCACATTTTTCCTTTAAAAATTTTCAAATTTTCCCTATAAAAATTTTTAGAAAATTTTTTTCTATGAAAAATTTTCGGATTTCGAGATTTTTGCTTCTTTTTTTTTCCTTCTTTTTCTTTCTTTTCCTTTTTTTCTTTATTTCTTTTTTTCTTTTCTTTTTTTCCATTTTTTTCCTTTTTGAAATTTGGTCTGCGGCGGGGGGGGGGGGGGGGGGGGAATTTCCCCTTAAAGAAAATGAAAACAGTAATTCTTATTTTCTTTTTTGTTTATCGTTACCCAGGCAGAAACTGCCAACCGTTCCAAAGAAAAAGTCTCGGCAAAGCACTTTATTTTTTGTGTAGAAGGTAGTATGAATTCGAAAGAGTGCTTTCCAAGCGCTTTGCCAATGTTTTTCTATTTAAATCCGTTTAAAGTATAAATTTTTTATTAAAATTTATTAATTTTCATAACAATTGGAATATTTTTTATTTCCCTGCAGGATAAGTGACCTGTCCTTGATAGTTCTCATGATATGTCACTTATAGACCTACATATTACAAACTTGACACCTTTTATATAAAAACACCTGTTTCTTTCGTGAGGAAGTGTCCTAAACTCCGGATACATCACCCTTAAGCTCCGGATATATACACGTTTCGGTTCAATACACCACTTTTTTTCGGGACTTTTCCAAATTTTTTCCTAAAAGCATTTTTACTAAATTTTTTATTCCAAAACGCAAAGAAAACTGCAAACAAATTTTTTCCGGGACTTAGAAAATTGTTCAAAATTTTTTTATCCTAATAAATGAGTCTAAATAAACACCAAAAAAGTTGTGTCTTATGGACTTATGTATACAATTTAGATACGTCCCATTTTTTTGTTCTAAAAGTGCTATAAAAGTACCATATTTTTTGTTTGTAAAGCGCTTTCCAAGCGCTTTAAAATAGCAACGGCATACCGTTTACCGTGGTTATCATTTTGGACGCTGGGAGAGTACTAAACTGTGATGCTTTCCCAGCACACAAGCTACCATAAAAGGTACTTTGCCAGCACTCTCCCGTTCGTATTTTTCTGCCTGGGTATCTTATATAGTCAAACTGAGGTGGCTCTTGTAACTTTTTTAAAATTATACACCAGCCTATTAACATTATCATGTTAAAAAGAAAATAAGAATCACTGTTTTCATTTTCTTCAAACCAATTACCTTCGATTTGAAACTTGGATAATAATTAAATAAAACGCAACATAATTATTTTCAAACTAATTTTTTTCCCCATCAATATTTAATTAATTATTTTATAAAATTTTTTTTTTCATAATTTTTTTTTTTTCAAGATTTTTTTTTATGAATTTTTTTCATCATCCTTTTTAACAATTTTTTTTACATCCAAAAATTTTTTAGATCCAAAGTTTTTTTTTTATCAATATTTTTTTTAAAATTTTTTTTATCAAATTTTTAAACACTGATATGGCCGAGACGATCCAACTGTAAAATCATCTCTTTTATATATATTTAAAGTTTCCGGAAAATCGGTTCATATCGGTTGGAATACTTCTCTTGCAAGTCAAAACTTCTGAAATAAAAATGTTCCATTTGTTTAACAAATGAACAAAAACAATTGAGAGCCCAGAAAAACTTTGGTAATGGATGGTGGTTATATAACACATTACCAGGTAATGTATACCTTATTTGTAGCATTATTTTAGGATGCCTTACCAAACATTTGTTCCATAACGTATTATTTTAAAGTGATGACTTTTTTGATTTTTATTTATTTTTTTTTTTTGTTAAAGAAAATAAGTAATAATAATTTGTTGTCTCTATTCTGCAAGTGTTTACAAACAGTTAGGCAAATTCGAAGAACCTCGGTCAGATTTAATGGGTCCTACCTAGACCGATAAGACTGTTGCAGGGAATAAAAATTTGTTGTTTTAAGGCAACACCCATATTAATAGTATAAGCAAAACAACTTTGCTAATTAATTAATGCTTTGACAGTGTAATTAATCTATGATTTAACAATACGGATCTTTTTAATTCATATTAAAAAAAAAAAATGTTTTGTTATGACCATTTCATTGTTACCTTGATTTTTTATTTTTGCTATTGACTTTTTGTTTTCTTGCAAGTTTTCGTTTCTTTTGTAAGAATTTCAAATTTCGTTGTATTTTTTTATGGACAAAATCTTATTGTTGTTTGTTATAAACCACACCTTAAGTACTTTTTATGTGCAATCACTTTATTACAAGTGGGCATTATAAAATGTGCAACAAAGCAGTGATAAACCCAAAAACCTTAAGCAAGTAAAGTCATCATCAAATCTAGAAAAATAAAAAAAAAAAAAACGTTCAAGAACACCAACATCAATTGCAAAAGGACTATCAAAAATGTTGGCACGAACAAAACATGAAATAATTTTTTTTTATAAATTTCAGATTTTTTTTTTTTCGTTTGGAAAATACTAGTAGTCAAACATTTTTTTTTTTGTAACATGAAAGTAACAAGAAGAACATTGAAAATCAAGCAGAATATACGATTATGCTAGTGTAAATATACTATTTTACTGGAAATACACTGTGGTCAAAAAGTATTTGTAGTAGAAACCATTGTTGATGCAAAAACAGTTAAATAAAAAAATTTGAGAAAAAATAATTGAATGAAAAAAAAATTTGATGAAAAAAAAAATTTGATGAAAAAAAATTTTATAAAACAAGTTTAACAACAAAAAAAATTATTTTAAAAAGAAAAATTTAAAAAAAAAAATTTTATGAAAAAAAAAAAATTTGATGAAAAAAAAAAATATTGAAGAAAAAATTATTGAAAAAAAAAATATTGACAAAAAAATTTGATAAAAAAATGTTTTTGAAGAAAATTTTTTTTTTTTTTGATGAGACAAAAAAATTGTTGACAAAAAAAATTGATAAAATTTTTTTTTTAATGAAAAAAAACTTGTAGATGGAGAAAAGTCTTTGATGTAGAACAATGGTTCCCAACCTTTGATTCTCGCCCCACTGGGGGGCAATTTGAAGGTTCCAGGGGGGCAACATTCAAATTTTGAAGATTTTTTTTAGTCAAATTTACTACAAAAACTATTTTTTTTAACAAAATTAACTACAAAAATATTGTTAATTGCTTAAATTTTTAACAAAAAACTTAGTTTAAATGCTAATTTTTCAAAAACTTTCCTTAACAAGTAGTAATTTTTCATTACCCAGCAAAAAATAATCGAGATTTTGGAAGCAGTGCATACAAGAATGCACTTGTGTAAGCGAATGATTTTTGATGTTGTTGTTTTTTATGGCATTCGCTTACACAGCTGCATACCGTATGCAGTAGTGTAAGGGAGAGATTTTGTTGGCATACTAACCTGCATACCGGTTGCAGGAAAGTATGGCAGTGACTTAAAAAAATACTAAAAATATTTAAGAAAAGGCATGATTTCAATTCATATTCATTGCGCCGATATAAGCGCTTGAAGGAAATGCTCTTAAGTGGGACATTGCGAACAAATATCATGCCATACTTAAGCAGGTTTGTAAGCAGAAAACAAAAATCACTCCCTTACAAACCGCTTATAGGCAAGCAGTATTTTTTGGTGGGTAGAAACAAAAATTAGAAAAATTAACAAATTTTGCTTGAGTGTAGGGGGGACAAGGCAATTTTTTAAACTTAAAAGTGGTTCGTGGCATAAAAAAGGTTGGGAACCATTGATGTAGAAGAAAAAGTTTTGATAAAAAAATTTCGTGAAAACAAAAAAAAATATTTGGTAAAAAATATTAAACTGATAAAAAAAGTTTATTGATGAAAAAAAAAAATTTTTGGTAAAAAAAGAATTGCTGATGAAAAAAATTATTAAAAAAAAAAATAAATTGATGACGAAAAAATTTGATGAAAAAATAGTATAATGAAAAAAAAAGTTTATAAAAAACAGAAAAAAACTTCATGAAAAAGTCTTTGATAAAGAAAAAAATTTTTTCTTGATCAAAAACTTGCCAAAAATGTTGTTTTGCATTAAAGTTTTACAATTTTATCATTATTTTAACTTTTTTTTGATATCTACGCCCTAAAAAGGGGGGCGGCCAAAAACAAACAACATTCTTTAATCTCCCTGGTCCAAGTACAGGACTCTGAACTTCTTTTTGCATCAAAATATTTTGTTTTTTAACAAAAATACAAGAAAACACTTAACAAAAATTGTGTTTTTTAGAGGTTGGTTTAAATTTTCAAGGGGGAACTTTTTTCGCCCTGGTCCGAATTTGTACATTTACGAAATTAACCTGCCTAGGACCAGAAGACATATTCGTATTAAATTTTAGGAGGGCTAGCTTGGAGTGCATTGTGCCATATACAGACAGACGGACATTCATAGAATGTCTTAGAATCGATCATGGATGAATAATATACAATATATTATTGGGTCCCGACTGATATTTGGTTCCGTTAAAAATCGGAATGATAAAGTAAGTATACCCCCATACTTTGGTTGAAGGGTACACAATAGGGTGGATCGAATTTGGCTTTTTGGCGAATTTCGTTCCGGCTCACCGACAGATGTGTTGGAATAGACCTAAAAACAATGTGGTTAAATTTTCATGCAGATCGGTGGTCATCTTCCGCTGCCGAAATGACGTTAAAAATCCGCGATTTCTTAAAAAAAAATATTTATTTCAAAAAATTGCCTAAATTACAAAAATCACTTAATCTTCTTTTTTATTTCAGTCAATCTTTTCAATTCGATCATATTTTCTTAGAAAAAAATTTCAGCTTAATAGGACATTGTTAACCCTTCGAAAACGGTTGCCGAAAATGACCCATTCGTTTTGCCCTAAACTCAAAACCACCAAATTTAAAAAAGAATTTTTTTTTTGATTTTAAGTTGCACAATCTAAAGTTTTTATTGCATTTATTTCAAGTATATATAAGTTCGTTTGACAAAAAATTTTTTTGAAAAAATACGAGATTCTTAAACAGCGCGTGTAACTGTCTGTTTCCAGGACATTTTGGGAAAATTGCACGTTTTTTTTAAAACTCAACATTTTTAGTTAAAAACTTTTCATTTTACACCAGATTTATTATAAATTATAAAACTTAATATAGAAATGTTGGATTTTAAGAAATTCTTTAACCCTAAACAGCTTTGGGCCCTAAATGACCCATGATGAACATGCATCTAGCAATAAACCGCTTTTGGTGTTCGACTAACCATTGGAAACATATTTTTCAATTAAAAATGGGAGCGTGAGTAAGGATGGGAGCGTGAGTAGAGATGGGAGCGTGAGTGAATTCGACCAACTCACGCTTACAAAGAAAAAAAAAAATTCTCACGCAAGAAATTTTTTAATTTTGCATACATTTTATGCAGAATTACATGAGTGTCACATGTTAATCTCACTCAAGCTGAATTTTGACGTGTTTCATTTTTCCGTCACCATAAAAATCATGCAAACTCGCGAAATTTTACTCACGCTTAACAGTGCAATTTTAAAAATAATATTTTTAATGCAAATGAAACAAAAAAGTTCAAATATCATTCAAATAGTATCCCGCTTAAATGCACCCACCCTTAAAGCCTTTTTCGTACCCACCATTAAACATTTATTTATATCTGACAAAAAAAGTAATTCACATTTAAATAAGAATATTGCTGAATAATTTCAATAGACTATTTACTTGCTCTATTCTGGCATTTAAGGGGATAATGCTTTCGGGGTGGGAGCATTTAAATGGGAAATAATATTTAAACTTGTTAAAAAAAATATATGGATCACTTTTTTATTTAGCATTAAAAATATAATTTGTACAAATGCACACGTGACACAAATTTCACGTGATTCACTCGTAAGCGTGAGTGAAATTTTGAGAGATTGCATGATTTTTTATGGTGACAGAAAAATAAAACACGTCAAAATATAGTTATGTTGAGTTTTCGTAAGCGTGATTATAGCATGACCGAGTTTAATAGGTTACAATCACGTGATCCTGCGTAAAATGTATGCAAACTTAAAAAATTTCCAGCGCGAAATTTTTTTTTCTTCGTGAGCGTGAGTTGCTCAAATTCACTCACGCTATCATCTCCACTCACGCTCCCATCTTTACTCACGCTCCCATTTTTAATGGAAAAATATGTTCTCAATGGTTAGTCGCTCGCCAAAAGCGGTTTATTGCTAGATGCATTTGTTCATCATGGGTCATTTAGGGCCCAAAGCTGTTTAGGGTTAAAGAATTTCTTGAAATCCAACATTTCTATATTAAGTTTTATAATTTATAATAAATCTGGTGTAAAATGAAAAGTTTTTAACTAAAAATGTTGAGTTTTAAAAAAAAAGTGCAATTTTCCCAAAATGTCCTGGAAACAAACCGTTACACGCGCTGTTTAAGAATCTCGTATTTTTTCAAAAAAATTTTTTGTCAAACGAACTTATATATACTTGAAATAAATGCAATAAAAACTTTAGATTGTGCAACTTAAAATCAAAAAACAAATCTTTTCTAAATTTTGTGGTTTTGAGTTTAGGGCAAAATGAATGGGTCATTTTCGGCAACCGTTTTAGAGGGGTTAACAATGTCCTATTAAGCTGAAATTTTTTTTTAAGAAAATATGATCGAATTGAAAAGATTGGCTGAAATAAAAAAGAAGATTAAGTGATTTTCGTAATTTTGGCAATTTTTTGAAATAAATACTATTTTTTAAGAAATCGCGGATTTTCAACGTCATTTCGGCAGCGGAAGATGACCACCGATCTGCATGAAAATTTAACCACATTGTTTTTAGGTCTATTCCAACACATCTGTCGGTGAGCCGGAACGAAATTCGCCCAAAAGCCAAATTCGATCCACCCTAGTACACAAATTTGTAAAAATAGAAGAAAAAAATTTTGTTAAAAATTTTTTTTTTTTGATAAAAAAAATGTCTGATGAAGAAAAAAAACTTTTAATGAAAAAAAAAATATTAAAAAACATAAAATTAATAAAAAACAAGTAAAAAAGTAAAAACTCGGCCTTGCCAAATGTAGTAATACCCTCCACAATTTCAAAAAGATTATTGCAAAAAAACTTTATTTAAAAGGTAATTATTTTTGAAAAAAAAAAAAAAATTAAAAAAAATTTCGCGAAAAAAAATGTTGGTAAAAAAAATTCGTGATTTTTTAACTTTTTGTTAAAAAACATGTTCATGAGGTCATGTACAATATTTTTAATGGCTTTTGGCCTGCTGAATCCGAATCTGGCCTTTTATTTGCTCTATCGCGTCAGGTTTTTGAGATATTCAATATAAATTGATATATCAAAAACTAAATAAGATAGCGCAATTGCAAGGTCAAATTCGAATTCAGGGGGCCAAAAACCTATAAAATAATGATACGCGACCTCTCAGTATGTTCGTTTATTTTTTTTATTGTTTTTGCCTGATTTGTCTGAACGGCAATTTCATGAAAATTCTTACTTTCTTTTTTAGAAAAATTACCACAACTCTGTCAATTGTTATTCGATTTTTTCGGTATAGAGCTCATCGTATCCACAATTAAATTTTCTTTAAGAAAACGTTTATAAATAGAAATATTGTTGAACGAACTATAGCAGAAAAAAATCGATAAACTCAAAAAATTTTCAAAAAATACCAAAAAAATTAGATATTGTTGAAAAAATCAATACATATCTTTCTTATATGTGTGGACCAATTTACACACATAAAAAGCCCTATCCTTTTCTTATCCAAAACAGTTAAAAAATTGAAAATCGGTTGAAAACTTTTTAAGTTACACGTGGTTTAGTGAGAAAAGTAAAAAAAAAAACGTTTTTTGACAATAACTTTAAAATTTGAGGGTGTCTGGCAAGTTTGATGGGCATTTTTGTGATCTTTTCGACGAGACCTACAACTTTAACTGCCTCATTTCAAAAGTATATTCGATTTTGTGGTTTTTGGAGCACAGTGTTATTATTGAAATTAAAATTTTCTTAAATTTTATGAAAAAAATCATTGACTTACTTCGAATAAATTTTTCATAAATTGTATAAATATTTTCATAACAATAATGAACAAAATTCTTTAGCCGATTACATCTCACTGTAGCGTGATCCAAGTAATGTGTGAAATGTCGTCAAAAAAGTAATTTATCAATAATATGTCGTTCAGCAAGTTTCTTTCGTTTTCTTTTCCAACATACGGTTTGGATAGTTTTGTAGTTCTGCCACCATCATAATACTTTAATCTCATAAGTGCATCAAATGTTAAAAATGTATGAAAAAAGAAAAACTAAAATGCTAGCTGTAGTTTAAGTGGGTAAAATGTGTGAATGTGCTGCAAAAATAGAATCTCACGTACGTGCTAAATAGGTTTTAACTAAAGTTTAGTATCTTTCATTTTATAAATTAAAACACAAAAAAAAAATAATGCTTTACTTACCAACTGACCATAATTTTTATGTAATAACCTTTATTAATGGGGGTCATTTTGAATTCTCTTTGTTTTTTTTTTTTTTTTGTTTTGAGATTCTACAGTAAGCAATCCAAAGCTTAAGCGAAGTCTAATTAAGGAATTAACATTTATTTAATTGTTAAATTGGCTTAAGTTTTTTTTTTTTTTTAATTTGAAACAAGAAAATTTAATAAGCGGGGCAAAAACGTTTTTTTTTTTTATTTTTTTTGAAAATTAATATATTTAAATTTCTCGGTTTTGAGGACTTGATCCACAAAACATGAAAATGCCTATATCTCGAGAAGGCGATTTAATACAACTTTTCTGATGACAGATTCGTGCTTAGGAGCACTGTTGCCAGATTTGACGATTTCTCTGCATTTTGACGATTTTTACTCCCCAAAATAGCAAAATGACGATTTGACGATTTTTGCCCAAAAAATGACGATTTTTTAAAAATAACAAAAATATGTCAATTTTGTCTACTTTTTTAAAATTTGTTTAATGAAACTTTAGTAATCAATGAATATTTTTTTGCTTATTGTTAGTTAAAAAAAGTATCCACCAATATTTTTGTACAAAGAGGGACAAAAGGAACAAGTGAGAGTTACATTCTCTTTTTGTCTCCAAACGGTAAAAAATTATAGGGTTTTTTTTTTTGGCGGAGAACACCTTTCTTTCGTGATAAATGTTAACAAATTAATTTATTATGATATTTACGCAATTTCATCATTATTATTCACAGAAAAGGGCGGACGGAAAAAAATACATTTTCTAATTAACTTGACCCAACTGCATGACCCTTTCTTTCATAAAAATATTTCATATGTTTAAGATGGTTAACAAAGAATATAAAGAGGAAATTTCGGAGGTAGGTTCAGTTTTACCAGTGGGAAATTTGTTCTCCCTGGTCTGGTTTTGTCAATTTTCAAACTGAACCATCCAATGGCCATAAAATATATTTGTGCCATACTGCATGGATTTAGCTCTTTTGGTTTGGACTGCATCACGTCTTCAACAGATGGGCGGACATTGCTTTAATCAATGATAAATATATCTTTTTTATTTTGACGATTTTTTTACGATTTCTGCAAATGGGATGACGATTTTGACGATTTTTTTTATAAAAATCGTAAATTTTTGACGATTTTGTACCCAACAATTCTGGCAACCCTGCTTAGGAGGCCAAAATACTTTAGAAAATGTACCCTAGAGGGCTGTGCAAAAAGTTGATTTTTGTAGAGTAGTGTTCTTTTTACCAAAACAATTAATATAAAATTTTTCAAATAGAAATTTTTTCAAAAATTATTTAGGTAAATTCTAAATATAAATAGTGCTTTTGCAGTCAAATCCATTTGTGCTCGAAATGTTTTCAGCACTGTAGAGTGTATTCATGGATTCGGTCAAGTCAAATTTAACATTTTTACTTGTTAGTTGTATCTTTGGTTGTTAGCTGGAATCCAAAATAAAATTGTACTTAAAATTCATAAGCCATTGTTATGGCGTTGAATGCAGTTTTATATACGAGTTTGTAATTGTAGATATCATTTGTTTCCTGGTTGGTTTGAAAAAGCTTGCCGCTATTGTCTTGCATTCATTGCAATTGTACTTTAGATGGTTTTTCGCTAGCAATTTTTGTGTCTTTCCATTATTTCGTAAGCATATTATTTAAGAGTATTTTTTTTAATAATTTAAAATTCTCAACATGTTTCTTTAGACACTTTGCAGTTTATATTTTATTTTGTTTCATGTTTTCTGTTCTCGATTTTGTTAAGAAAATAAAAATTTAATTTTATTTTTCAAAATAAATTTAATTTTCTAAATTTAAATTTAATGTTGATTAAATAGAAAAAAACGTTTGGAAATTTTTAAGTTTTTGTACCTATTTTTTTAACTGAAAAAAAAATTTATTAAAATTTTAAGAAAAATTTTACTTCGATCAAACTTTTTTTTTTTTAATTTTTTGGGTCTTAACATCACCGGCTTGGCTTACAAAAGCAGATAGAAATTTTTCATTTTCATGAAAATTTTACACGAAAAAAAAATATTTGCCAATGAACGGAATTCATAGTATTTATGAACAAATACATACAAATTATGAACTTTTTCATTAAATTTTTGAACTTTTTCATAGCATTTATGAAAAAATGTTAAATAGTTCTTAAATTTCACTTCCCAGTCAGAAATTGCCGACGGTTATAAAAATGTAGCGTTGCCCCAACACTGTTTTTTTGTATCACCCATGTTGCGTCAGCACCACTCCTGCAGTGCTGCGGCAGCACTGTATTTACTAAATTTACAACCATTTTCAAGTTTATTGATTTTTAGTTTTAAATAAAAAAGTCTTTGTTTTGTTAAAAAAAATTAACAGCATTCTTAAGAAAATTAAAAATTATAATAAAAAATACCACCCCTCATAGGATAATATAAACTCCAGACAAGGAAGAACTCCGAATTTAATTAAAAATTATGTCTTTAAAAAATTTATTTTCAAATCAATGTTTTGAATTTAATATCGAATTTCCTTAAATTCTGCTCTCTTTTATACCAATACCAAAAACTTTTGGATTTGCTGTTTTTTTTTTTTGGTGCAGCAGTTTCCTGCTGCTGTATTGTAAAGAAACAATTAATATGACATCAATTTAAAAAAATGCAACTCTGTTATTAAAAAAAGCGTAATAAACAGTTACCACAGTACTTTTTTTCACTGCCACAGTTTTTCTTTGGAAGTTTTTCGGTCGAATATTCATTAAAAAATACATAAAATTATTAAAAACAAAGAAAAACCACAAAAAATCCAGAGGAGTATAAAAGTTCTTTTACCGTCTTGGAAAATATCTGCTCATATATTTTTTTCTTTAAGATGTACAAAAGCGTCGAAAAAACATCCTCTGACGTTATTTTTTGACGTTGGGAGGTCACTGTTAAATTTATAAATCCAACGCCTTGCCGACGTCAGAAAATAGCGTCGCCAGACCGTACTCCGACGTTATCATTTAGTCGTTGGGGAGACGTTGTAAATTTGTATAGCCGACGTTATGCCAGCGTTTGGGCCACTGTCGCCAACGCTTTGCCGACACTGACCCGATTGTATTTTTCTGACTGGGTTATTATGATTTCTTCATAAATACTATGAAAAAGTTTAAAAGTATTATGAAAAAGCTAATAAATTTTATGATTTTGTTCATAAATACAATGAAAGCCATTCATTGGAAATTTTATTTTTTGTGTGTATAAAGTTATTTTGACTCCCAAATTTTTTTAATTCCTTTTAGATAAAAAAAACAAGTGAGAGTGTTAAATTCGGCTGTGCCGAATCTTTTATACCCTCCAAAATGTAAAAACATTAAAAACAAAAATTTGTCAGGTGCGTTTCTTTTTTTTTTGGAGGGGGGGGGGGGGGGGGGCGTTGACAGGTTTAGTGAGGGACGTTGAGAGCACCTTCCCATAGCGATAAATATACCAAATGTTTCATTTATTTAACAAAAATACAAAAAAAAAACATGTAAAAAAGTGTATTTTTTTAGAGGTTGGTTTAGTTCTTCAAGGGGGCACTTTTTTCCCCCTGGTCCGATTTGGCCAATTTCCGAACTTAACCTGCCTAGGAACATAAGACATATTTGTGCCAAACTTGAGGGGTCTAGCTCTTTTATGTTGGACTGTATCGTGTTAACTACAGACGGACGGACGGACAGACAGACGGACGGACGGACGAACATCGCTAGAATGTCTTAGAATCGATCACTGATCAATAATATATATACTTTATGGGGTCCCCGACCAATATTTCGATGCGTTACACACGGAAGGACAAAGTGAGTATTAGAGGTGTCCTTAAAAATGAAAATCATCTTTTCACACCTGGTAGGGTCCTAAATTGTTCTTTAGTATCTAAAAATGAGTGAGCCGAAATTTGGGGACAATCGGCTAAAAATAACTCGTGCCGAAAATGGATTGAAGTTTTGGGGCATTCTTATATGAAAGAAAAACCCTTTTTTTGTAGTTTTTGGTAAAATTTTGGTATTTGTTATTTTTTGTTAATTTTTTTGTGAAACTATACGAAAATGATACTAAATTACCTTTCCAAAAAGACTAATAAAATTAAATTCGGATAAAAAACAAGCATTTTACGCATACATGCCCCAGACCATTGTATGGGTTTTAAAGCCAGAATTTCGAAATTTTCAAAATTTTTAGGCAAAAAAATAAAAAAAAAATAATTTTACTTTATGATCATATTGAAAACATGTTTACGATTAAAAATAGCAGATATGGTAGTCAAGATTTTTTTTTATTTTTCGCCGGTAGTGATAAAATTTTCGCGGATTCCAAATAAAATGCGTTTTTTCACAATAATTGAGCAAATATGGGGAAATTTTTTCTTTATTGTACGAAACGAAGCGTAAAATGTAAATTCTATAACTTTTGAGAAACCGGATATATGCAGATATCTTGTTTTATATAAATATGTAATGTCCCAAATTTGTTATTTCACCTCGATGAAAAGGGGTTAAAGATGCCCTATTTCTCTAAAAATTTACAGAATGTATGTTTTACACTTGGTAGAGTACAATACAAAACATTTTTTTCCATATTTGATAAATTACCATAGAAAAACACATTTTGTTTGAAATCCGCGGAAGTTTTATCACTACCCACTCCAAATTAAAAAAAAAGCTAGACTACTATATTTGTTAGTTTTTATCTATAACATGTATTTAATAACATTATAAAGTAAAATTTAATTTTTTTATTTTTTTGCCTGGAAATTTTGAACATTTTCAAATTTTGGCTTAAAAAACCATGCAATGGTCTGGGGCATGTATGCATAAAATGCTTATTTTTTATCCGATTTGAATTTTTTTAACCTTTTTGGAAAGGTAATTTAGTACCATTTTCATATTATTTAACAAAAAAATTAACAAAAAATAACATATACCAATCATTTTCAAAAAAAAATAGAAAAAACGTGTTTTTTTATCACATAAGAGTGTCCCAAAACTTCAATCCATTTTCGGCACGAGTTATTTTTATCCGATTGTCCCCAAATTTTGGCTCACTCATTTTTAGATACTAAACTACAATTTAGGACCCTACCACGTATTCAAAAGTGATTTTGAAAAATTACCTTAGTCGTAAGGACACCTTAAGTGAGTATACCCCCATACTGTAGTTGGAGGGTATAAAAATACAAAATAATATTCGCCCTCGATGTGATTTTTTCATATCCTTTGTTCTTATTTTTCTTCCCTTTCTTTTTATTTATTTTTTTAATGGTTTCATTAATACCACTATTCCCCTGCATCCAGGTCTCCTTTTAAATGACGAGTGATAGTTTTTTAGATTACAACAATTTCGATCAGAAGTCATCTATATTTGCAACTTCAAAAAAAAAATAAACTTTTATTTCGAAAGCTCTTTTTTTTACCGATTTTCTAGTTTTCATATAATACCAGTTCAATTTGTTTCCAATATAATTTTTATTAAAGTGGCAAATTTCATATGAATATATTTTCAAAAAAAAAGTATCATCCTTTTTTATAAATTGCAATTTTTTTTTATTTATTTATTTCCTAAATCATGTTACAAACCACAATAACGATAAATCAATGTGAAACATGCCACAAAAATATTGCAACTCTTTTGTATATATAAACAATATTTTAACTTTAAATTCCTGCCATAGAATCTATTCTCTAAAATAAAAACTAATACAAAAATCGACAGAAAAAAAATCAATTCACTATTTACTTAACTATACCGATAAAACAATAGATATCTTATATGCTTAAACCACGATTGACGGCGTAATGATTTAAACACACTATTTTTATACCCTCCACTCTAGTGATAGAGGGTATATATAAGTTTGTCATTCCGTTTGTAACACCTCGAAATATTGGTCTAGGACCCCATAAAGTATATATATTCATGATCCTCGATCGATTTTAAGACGATCTAGCGATGTCCGTCCGTCCGTCTGTCTGTCTGTCTGTCTGTCTGTCTGTCTGTTGAAAACACGCTAACTTTTGAACGACTTTACGGAGGCTCCTGAAGTTTGGCATATATGTTGGGCATTTACCTGGTCAGGTTGGTATTGCAATCCAGCGAAATCGGTCCAGTGGTTCAAAAGTTATGAGCAAAAGACTGAATTTCGGAAAGGGTTTTTCGTGAATTTTTGAGATAAAAAGCACTATAACTTTCGAAAAGCAATTCTGAGGATGCTGAAGCTTGGCATATATATTTTTCGTTCCTCCACCCTTGTTCTTATTGAATTTCAGCCAAATCGGTCAGGTGGTTCAAAAGTTATTAGCAAAACCGTGAATTTCAGATTAGCTTCACGTAAAATTCACGTGTTGAAAACCCGTTAAACCTGTTTTAAAAACATTGGTAAGTCACAAAAATATTTTACAACGTATTTTTGTCTCTCAAAAATATTTTTATACCAAAACAAAAAAAAATATATTCGAAAAAAATTTTACACTCAAAAAAAATTTTACACCCAAAAAAAAAAATTTTGAAATTATTTTTTTTTTTTTTTCAAAAATTACTAAAAAATTTTTTTTTGTTTACAAAATAAAATATTTCTAATCAAAACTGTTATTTTTTCACGTTAGAAAATTTATTATCACTTAAAATGGGCATTGTGGAGGGTATTCATAGATTCGGCCAAGTCGAATTTAACTTTTCAACTTGTTTTTTTCTCAAATTAAAATAAAAAATATATCAAAAAAATACAGATAATGTAAAAAATATCTGCGAAGTTTGGACCTTTGCCCAAACCATTGAATCATGATATTTTGCTGTATAAATAGGTGATCTTTCGAAAGCAAAATTTTTCTAGAAAAAATAACGCGATATTAATTTTTCACTCCATACAAAACGAATTGAAATATCGGTCGAGGAGCCCATTATGTTTATATACTAGCTTACCATCCCGGTACTTCGTTACCGGTTGTATTAAATACCGAATAATAGAAGGATCAGGATTACTCTATGATTTCAAAAAATTCCCCTAGGTAGTCTTTGTTTTATTTACTTGTGGAAGTTTACGTCTTTCATAAAATAATATTTCAATGAAAAATTTAAACAATACAATTTGAATAACTTCGCTGGTACGTTATCATGTGCGTTCCGGTGAAAAAAAGATATTGACAGTTTTCGAGCCCTTATATCAGGTTTTTGGATTTAAAGTGAATAAATATTTCAGTGAAAAAAGAAATGGGAATAAAAATAAGTTTGAGTGAAAAACATATAGGGAGAAAAAATATGGAATAAAAAAAGTTAAATACGATAAATTTGAGTAAAAAGTATCATTCCATATTGTTCCCTGCTCTATTTCATTTCGATCCCCGTTCTACTCCATTCATTTCCAATTCCATCTCCTTTTGTTCCATGCAAGTTTCATTTCTCTCCGTATAATATGCGTTAAAGAAATAAAAATTTATATTGTCGTTATTTTATAGATATTAAAAGTACCATTTTACACCACTTTTACCAGGTACCCCTTTTTATCCTAAAATTTTAAATTTTAAAATGTGGTAAAAATAACCATTTGCCACCTCTTCCCTTAAAATTAAATTTTCCAAAAAACCTCTTTTTTGTGATAGTTGATCCTATATTTAAAATATCAAGTTTCTGAACCATTATTTCAAGAAATATAAGAATAACCAAATTTACACTTCTTTATCCCCTTTACAATCAGTTGCGACCCTTAGAAACAGAATTTCCTAATATAAAGCATTCAAAATTTCAGTGCCTAGGATCATTACTTTATGAAATATAAAAAGTATCAAAAAACCCTTTTTTATACCTCTAGAAACAGATTTTTTTAAAAAATACTTTGGCAGAATGTTTTTTCACCGAAGTACCCTACATTCCAAAATTCAAGCTTCTAAGGTCATTATTATAGGAACAAAAAAAGTACCAAAAGTACACTTTCTTACCCCCGTTAGAAACGGAATTTCCAAAAAGTATTTCTTCCAGAATGTTTTTTTCTTCATCGAAAAATCCTACATTCCATATTTCAAATTTCTAGGATCATTGTTTCAGCACTTTCTGTACTTTTAATAAAAAGTACTTTATATTAAAGGTAATTTTTGTAAAAGGTACTTTTTATAAAAGGTACTTTTTATAAATGGTACTTTTTATAAATGGTACTTTTTATAAATGGTACTTTTTATAAAAGGTACTTTTAATAAAAGGTACTTTTTATAAAAGGCACTTTTTATAAAGGTACTTTTTATAAAAGGTACTTTTTATAAAAGGTACTTTTTATAAAAGGTACATTTAATAAAAGGTACTTTTTATAAAAGGTACTTTTTATAAAAGGTACTTTTTATAAAAGGTAATTTTTATAAAAGGTACTTTTTGTAAAAGGTACTTTTTATAAAAGGTACTTTTTATAAAAGGTACTTTTTATAAAAGGTACTTTTTATAAAAGGTACTTTTTATAAAAGGTACTTTTTATAAAAGGTACTTTTTATAAAAGGTACTTTTTATAAAAGGTACTTTTTATAAAAGGTACTTTTTATAAAAGGTACTTTTTATAATAGGTACTTTTTATAAAATGTACTTTTTATAAAAGGTACTTTTAAAAAAAAATAATTTTTATAAACGGTACAGAATTTTCAGAAAGTACTTGTTCCAGAATTTTTTATTTCACTAAAGGATCCCACATTCTAAATTTCAAGTTTGAATGACCATTATTTTAGTAAAGAAAAAAAAGTACCAAAAGTACACTTTTTTACCCATTTTACTCCCGTAGAATCTACATTGGCAAAAACCCAGCCGTAGTGAATCTTTTTTCCCGGAAGTGAACCGAAATTGCAAGTTTCAAGTTTCTAGTATCATTATGTCAGGAGATATAAAAAGTACCAAAGTACAGTTTTTTACCCCCTCAGAATCAACACTGGCAAAAATCCAGCCTTAGTGGATCTGTATTTCGGGAGGTGAACATACAGTCCAAATTTCAAGTCTATGACCATTATTTCAGGAGATATAAAAAGTACCAAAAGTACAGATTTTTGCCCTTTTTACCCCCTTAGAACCAACATTGGCAAAAACCCAGCCTTACTGGATCTAAATTAAATAATGTAAACATACAGTCCAAATTTCAAGTCTCTATGACCATTATTTCAGGAGATATAAAAAGTACCAAAAGTACAGATTTTTACCCTTTTTACCCCCTTAGAACCAACATTGGCAAAAACCCAGCCTTACTGGATCTAAATTCCATAATGTAAACATACAGTACAAATTTCAAGTCTCTATGACCATTATTTCAGGAGATATAAAAAGTACCAAAAGTACAGTTTTTTACCCTTTTTACCCCCTTAGAATCAACACTGGCAAAAATCCAGCCTTAATGGATCTATATTTCGGGAGGTGAACATACAGTCCAAATTTCAAGTCTCTATGACCATTATTTCAGGAGATATAAAAAGTACCAAAAGTACAGTTTTTTACCCTTTTTACCCCCTTAGAATCAACACTGGCAAAAATCCAGCCTTGGCGGTTCTATATTCCGGGAGGTGAACATGCAGTCCAAATTTTAAGTCTCTACGACCATTATTTCAGGAGATATAAAAAGTACCAAAAGTACAGTTTTTTACCCTTTTTACCCCCTTAGAATCAACATTGGCAAAAATGCAGCCTTAGTGGATCTATATTCCGGGAGGTGAACCTACAGTCCAAATTTCAAGTCTCTAGCTTCAGCGGTTTGGGCTGGGCGATGATGAATCAGTCAATAAGTCAGTCAGTCACGTTACTCTTTTATATATGATGAATTTCATTTAAAAATCGAGATAAAACTGAAATTTTGAACCCGACCAACTCAGATATCGATGAAATTTTGTTCATAGCTAAATTTGATCAAAACAAACAAACTCTCATTTTTAGAAATGACTGTTTTGCGATTTTTTGAGCGTGACACAGTGGGAACGTTTTCGAAAAAACGCGAAAATGGTCGAAAAGAGCTCCATTTAAACTACAATAACTCTGAATCGGCTCAACCGATTTCCATGATCTTGGTATCATTAAAAAGATATTTTAACAGGCTTTATGACACGTTAAAAAAAAAAAAAAAAAAATACACTGTAAAAAATTTATAACAAAAAAAATTTTAACTGACGAAAAAACCAAAAAGATCAAGGGTTTTTTTACAGTGTATTAATTTTTTAGAAAGGTTTATCCTTCATCTATACCATATCAAAAAATAAAAATGGGTTCTTTGTTAGTTTTTTTTATATAATTTTTTAAGTAGTGTCACTTCTAGTAATTTCCCTTATATTTTATAACAAAAAAAAATTTTAGGTAACGAAAAACCAAAAAAGATCAAGAATTTTTTACAGTGTATTACTTTTTTAGAAAGGTATTTCTCTCACCTATAACATATCCAAAAAGTAAAATGGGTTCTTTTTTATTTTTTTTATATAATTTTTTAAGTGGTGTCACTTCTAGTAATACTTACCGAAAGTTTTCGAAATAATTCGAATAACAGCGAAAATATCTGGTCACATTCACAAAATAGTTCAACAATTCTAACATTTTTTAAATGTTTACAAATAAAAAACCATCAACAATTGTTTATATTATTTGCCACGTTTTTATTAATTTGTGTTTTATTTTATTTAAATTTTTTTTAAGTTAATTATTTGTAAGAAATTTTGCGCTGCTCAAATTTGGCACAGTCAGAATATCTGCGCACATGTACAAAAGTTTCATTTATCGGAATGAATGAATGAAAGCCTTGAGTTCCTGTTATAGTTTTAGCTTCTTCATATCTTGAAAATAGCTTTTCTTTAACGTTGTTGTATTCGTCAGCATCTGCGTAAGCAACTTGTATGGTGGTCTTATATGTTTCTGATGCCCAGTGATAGAGTTGCCTCGTTGTCTGGATTTCATTTTTATTTGCAATACTATAATTTCGAGCACCTCTCTTCAATGTTCCTCCGATTCCATCACATGCAGATTTTCCGTGACTGGTAGCATAAAAGTGCCATTCAGCGTCAATCCCAAAATCAGATTTGTGATGGCATAAATTAATGAAGTTATATTTATTTTTATATTGTGCTCCTGCACCATCTGATACGTAAATGATTTTATTAATATTGTTGGTTATATTGGCCTTCACGAACTGTACCATTTTTGAAATATATAGATGAAC
Source organism: Pegoplata infirma (assembly GCA_963921195.1). Lineage (NCBI taxonomy): Eukaryota > Metazoa > Arthropoda > Insecta > Diptera > Anthomyiidae > Pegoplata > Pegoplata infirma. The sequence goes on from OY992537.1 coordinate 31,937,278, forward strand.
TGCTATACTATCATGGGTATTGCAATCAGATATTATGGCGAAGCTTTTATGAGTTAATTTATCGTTATCTGAAAATAAACAAACAAAGGAAAAAAACAAATAAATAAAAATTATTAAATATTTTGATGAGTGTGGATGGATGTGTTTACTAATACCAAAATATTAAAATAATTACCTTTGTAATAAATAACGAACGGATGTATTGTAGCCTGATCATTATTCCAATGGTATCCTTGCACGGCATCTTGTACAAGAAATGCATAATTTTCAGCAAAGTCCATTTGAATTAACATTTCTCCTGATAACAGCGCCGCTCTTTTATTGCTGATAAATTCAGATTGTCGCTTTGCTATGAAATGATGCGGAATCAGAACTTTGATGTGTTCAGTAAAATCGCTGACAAATGATTCTGGGTTGGTGGTTAACGTTTCCAGAACACATCTAATCGTTGTATTCCACTTTTTGTATATTATTTCTTCAGTTTGGTTATTTTCAAAATGTTTTAGCATATGCGTTTTTAGATTATTTAAATTTTTAAAGCAGTGACCACACATTGAAACGCAACACTCGCTTTTTTCTATGTCACCATTACAAACAACGAATTTGAGAACATCTTTGTAATCGGTAAATGTGCATTCTCCTTCAATACAAATTGATTTTAAGCCACTTTTTTCAAACATCAATTTCATATTCTGATGCAATGTGCATACACAGATATTTTGCTGGTTTCCAACTCCAAGTTTTATACAATTTTTTGGCCTTAACATTGTAAATTTTGTAAAACCCACTTTGGCCAAGGGATGTTTTTTTTTAAATTCGTAGTAAGATTCGCGTAGTGAAGATAACATCAGTCTTTTTTGAACTTTTTCACGTAAGTTTCCTTGTTTAACAGTAATTGAATCTTGCGATCCAGGCATCATTCGGCTAATTTCATCATCTTCATAAAATAACTTGACTGTGCTTAGAGTTTCGGCTGGTAAGCTACGTCTGCTCATTTTAAAAAGATTGATATCTGCAAACTTCGTTTTATTCCTTTGGATATCTTTACTTTTTTTGATACAATCGTGAGATATATCATCCCCAAAACGATCTTTAATTTCTGCGTGACTCATATTGATTGGTAAGAGAGATAAAAGTTTTTGCTTTTCCAAAAGATTTGAGCTGTTCTCTATTTGATATTTGATGTTTTCCAAAATTTCTTCGTAAATGGCTTTGACGTTTTCAAGTTGCGCTGACAAATCAGATAATGGATCAGCTCCAAGTGAATCTGCTATATTTTCGAAAATTTGCAGTGATTTTCTATTTCTGTATGCATCTCGTTTCATATATTTCCTTTTAAGAGGCGACATTTGGTTTGGTAGATGAGGAATAATATGATCATTTATATTTTCAATGACTTCCGTCCTTTCGATGTTTGCAATACGGCTGGTACAAGTTGGAAGTTCATTCAATTCTTCGCTAATTTCATTGCTGGGCGTTGTTGGTAAATAATTTGAGACTTCATTCTGCTCCACGTTGGATTCATTACGACTGCGAGCTTTTCTCAGTGTATTCCGGCAAGTTTCGCAAATACGGCTACAATGAATGTTGGCGACAGCTGGAAAATATTCAATTATATTTGCAGCCTCGTTTTCACTTATTTTACGAAGCTAAGCGCAACACTTATTAGATATTTTTATGCATCTGTACTTATTGTTTGAATTCATATTCACTCAATTTTTTAAAATATACGCGTAAAAATTGTAATGGGATATCTTGGCTTCTCGAAACTGTTTATAATTATGAATTTCGGTACGTTCATCAGGTGCAATTATATAGCATTTTTTAAGGCAAGCAAGAACTTTTTGCGGTTAAAACATATTCATAATTTGGGACAATGTTTATTTATTTTACCTGTTAACCCTTCGTCAGGTACATATTTTGAGTCCTTAGTTCTGGCCAGACCCCTATACATTTACATGCATTTGTATGGAAATAAGGGCTGTTTGCCGTTAAATTTTTTACTAAGAAAGGAAAATATTTGTTATATTTTGTGTTTCTATTTCTTTTTACTATGTTATTAGCTACCTGAGGAAGAAAAAATAGACCTGAAAAAATCTTTGGAATGAAAAGGGCAACAATTTTTTTGTTCTATATATATTTCTCTTTATTATGGGTAAAGTAATAAATGTTTATGACAAAATAGAAAATTATTATGAAGAATACATTGATTTTTTTATTCAGAATTTTGCGGAATTACTAGAAGTGACACTACTTAAAAAATTATTAAAAAAAAAATAAAAAAGAACCCATTTTACTTTTTGGATATGTTATAGGTGAAGGAAATACCTTTCTAAAAAAGTAATACACTGTAAAAAATCCTTGATCTTTTTTGGTTTTTCGTTACCTAAAATTTTTTTTGTTATAAAATATAAGGGCAATTACTAGAAGTGACACTACTTAAAAAATTATATAAAAAAAACTAACAAAGAACCCATTTTTATTTTTTGATATGGTATAGATGAAGGATAAACCTTTCTAAAAAATTAATACACTGTAAAAAAACCCTTGATCTTTTTGGTTTTTTCGTCAGTTAAAATTTTTTTTGTTATAAATTTTTTACAGTGTATTTTTTTTTTTTTTTTTTTTTTAACGTGTCATAAAGCCTGTTAAAATATCTTTTTAATGATACCAAGATCATGGAAATCGGTTTAGCCGATTCAGAGTTATTGTAGTTTAAATGGAGCTCTTTTCGACCATTTTCGCGTTTTTTCGAAAACGTTCCCACTGTGTCACGCCCAAAAAATCGCAAAACAGTCATTTCTAAAAATGAGAGTTTGTTTGTATTGATCAAATTTAGCTATGAACAAAATTTCATCGATATCTGAGGGGGTCGGGTTCAATGCATCTCGATTTTTACATGAAATTCATCATATATAGATTATAATTATTGATCCGTAAATGTTTCTAAGACATTCTAGTGATATCCATCAATGTTCTCAATTCTGGAATACAATTTCACCACTCACTGAGCTTTTAAAAATTTGATGTTCTTCGAATTTTAAGATTTTAAAATTTTGTTCTTGTAACAATTAAAGATCTAGTAAATATCTATAATAATTACAAGAACAAATTTTAAAAATTTAAAATACGAAAGAATATCATATCATGAATTTTTAAAAATTAGGTGAATCGTATTGAAATCGTATTCCAGAATCGAGCATAATATGTTTGTCCAAAAAAGATTATTGATAAAAAATATTGATGAAGAAAAAATTTATGACAAAAAATATTGATAAAAAAGAAATATTGATGAAAAAAAATATTGACAAAAAAAAATAATATTGAAAAAAAAAAAATATTGATGAAAATAAATGTTGATGAAAAAAATATTGATAAAAAAAAAAATATATTGATGAAAAAACAATTGATGAACAAAAAATATTGATAAAAAAAAATGATGAAACATAAATATTGATAAAAAAAAAATATTGACGAAAAATATTGATAAAAAAAAATATTAATGAAACAAAAAAAATGATGAATGATGAAAAAAATGTTGATGTAAAAAAAAATAATGTTGAAAAAAAATATTGATGAAAAAATACACATTGATGAAAAACATAAACCCCACAATGCCCTTTTTAAGTGATAGAAACTTTTCTAAAGTAAAAAAAATAAAATGTTTGAGTAGAAATATTTTATTTTGTGAAAAAACACTTTTTTTAACTTATTTTTGAAAAAAAAAAAAAAATAATTGACTAACAAGGGAAGTCTCCCTAGTGTCACCCGCGGATCTTTATGGAATTGGTTTTATTTTGTAGAGCAGAAAAAATAAAGGGACACGTATTTTTTTTTAGCGGCCCAAATTCATATTTAGGGGGTAAAAAGGAGGGGGGAAGACAAGGCCATTTTTTAGTTTTTTTCGTTTATCTCCTATACTATGCAAAGAAATCTAGTCATGTTGCATACCAAATGAAAGGTCTTTGGAAAACCTATCTACGTGTGCTATGAACGTGTCCAAACATGCACAACTTTTCGTCATATTGAGTAAAATACTAAAATTTTAGGACATTTTTGTTAATAAGTCGAAAAATATTAACTTCTATGGCCCGTTATTAACACCACGAGATAGGTATTTTTAATACCTTTAATCTGATACTACACATGCCTATATTAATTTTGTTTAAATAGGCTTAAATCGTGAAAAACTGAAAAAGGTCAATTTCCCCACATACAAATCGACCCCTCTAAAAAATGAATTTGGGCCGCTAAAAAAAAATACGTGTCGAATTAATTTTCGTTCTTAACAACATATCCAAATTTCATGAAGATCGGAGGGTGACACCAGGGAGACTTCCCTTGTAAGTTTTTTTTTGAGTGTAAATTTTTTTCAACTGTATTTTTTTTTTTTTAAGTGCAAAAATATTTTTGAGTGACAAAAATACGTCGTAAAATATTTTTGTGACTTACCAATGTTTTTAAAACATGTTTAACGGGTTTTCAACACGTGAATTTAAGGTGAGTTAATCTTAAATTCACGGATTGCCAATAACTTTTGAACCACTGGACCGATTTGGATGAAATTCAAAACGAACCAGGCCAGAGGAACGACAAATATATATGTCGGGCTTCAGCATCCTCAGCAACCCGTGCCGAAATTCAGTCATTTGCTCATAACTTTTGAACCACTGGACCGATTTCACCGGATTGCAATACCAACCTGACCAGGTAAATGCCCAACATATATGCCAAACTTCAGAAGCCTTCGTAAAGTCTTTCAAAAGTTAGCGTGCTTTCAACAGACAGACAGACAGACAGACGGACGGACGGATGGATGGACATCGCTAGATCGTCTTAAAATCGATCAAGGATCATGAATATATATACTTCATGGGGTCCTAGACCAATATTTCGAGGTGTTACAAACTGAATGACAAACTTATATATACCCTCTATCACTAGAGTTGAGGGTATAAAAAAGAATATTTATTTAAAAAAAATATTGATAAAAAAAAATATTGATGAAAAAATAATATTGATGAAAAAATAATATTGATGAAAAAACATTGATGAACAAATAATATGGATGAAAAAATAATGTTGATGAAAAAAAAATTGATAAAAAAAAATATTGATAAAAAAAAACTGAAAAAAAATATTGATTAAAAATACTTATGTTACGTTTTATTCACCATATGGTGAATATTTTCTTTATTCACAACGAGGTGAATTATTATCCAAGTTTCTAACCCAAGTAACTAAAATTTTTGGTTTTAAAATAATGAAATCAGTAATTCCTATTTTCTTTTCTGTTAATCGTTAGCTTAATAGTCAAACAAAGGTGGCGTCCTGCAACTTTTTTAAAATTAGACACCAGCCTAAAAACATTATTATGTTAAAAAGGTAATTTCAAAAACTTTATTAAAAACAAAGTGTTCGACGTATATTTACAAATACACATTAGCAAACGTTATCTTTGTGGGAGTTGCAAGATTTTCTTTTATAAATGGTTCAGCTAGCTATGGCGTCAACAATGAACACTACAACTGGGAGGAAGTGGGTTCAAGTACCAACCAAGGCAGCCAATTTTTTTAACATTCTGTTTTTTTATATTTTTCAACATTTTTATTTATTTTAATATTATTTTTATTAATTTAATTATTAATTAAAATTAATTAAAATTTATATTGTTGTTTTTCTTATTTTTATTTTTTGTGAAACATTAGACTGTCCCTGTTCAAGAAATATTCAAATAAATAAAAAACTTATGACTTCAATCTTGATTATTTATTCATTTTAGATTCTATTATTTTAATTATTAAAATAAAAAATTTTAAATGTATATTAATGATTTCGTTTAATGACAAGATGACATGTGTCATTGTTTCTTCAATTTTTATGACATGTTTCATCATATTGAATATGACATCAAATAATGAAACTTTTTCATCAATATGATGAAGCAGTTTTCTTCAAATGTATATTCTTTACCTCGACAAATATTTTAATATATTACAAACGGAATGACAATGGAAGGTATAAAATATATTTTAAGTTTTATGAACTCCACTGACTTGTCAATCAAGTCTTAGGAGTAAATTGTAGTTCTAATACCACATACACACACAAAAATCCCAGCAGCTTTGTTTTATTGCTCAACAATATCAGTTGAAACTTAAAAAATAAAAAAATAAAAAATAAAATAATAGAAAAAAATATTGAATAAAAAATAAAAATAAAAAAAATGAACTTTCAAATATGAAACTTTTTCGATTTGCATTTATGCCATGATTGTATTGTTGTGGGTTTGAGAGTTGCAGTTTTTTTTTTTTTTTTTATTGTGAAATTTCAAACCAAAAATTGTTTTTAAATAGTTTGTTTTATTTTTTTTAAAGGAAAAAAACTATTTAAATTTAGTTCTAAATACTATACAACTATTAATTTCTACCAATGTTATTTGAGTATTTAACAGAAAAAGTTCACAAAAAACAAAAAATACAATAAAAAAAATTTAAATATAGAAATGGAAATGTAAAATGGAAAGTTCAATAAAATATTTATAAAAGGGGGTGACAAAAGTTAAGCGACAAATTTTTAATTGGAAATAATTTATTCGTTTGTAAATTTAAAGTTTTTTTGTGATTTTAAAATATATTTTCCGTAAAAAATACACACCCCTCTTCAAGCAAGTTTAGGTTGTGTTAAAATAGTGACTAAATCGAATAATGGCAATTCACTCCCCGAGTAAAAAAGTTCCTATATACCCGGGTGAAAATGACCATGTATGTTCATATATGATGCATATATGGATGTCCATACAAGTGCATATCCGTAATTTGAGGGTACATGTACATTAATGATCATACATTGTCATACATGAATTTGTATGTAAATTTTTTTTTTTTATTTTTTTCCATAAAACGTCTATTAATTGAAATTTTTTCAAATATAAATAATTTGTACTAATTTATGACACTGATATTTTAATAAAAACTAACGAACATTTTAAAAATATACTTTGGACTTTATGATACTTTAGGCTAATCAAAGCTTCGAAGAATTAACCACTTTTCGAATGAATTCACAAATAAAATACATTCGATTTTTATAGTCACTGAATACAATTATCTTTAAATATCAATATTTCTTGGAATGGATTCGATTTTTACAATTAAATCGAATTCTTGTTTATGAGAATTTTAAAAACTGAATGCATTCTTTATTTCATTTATTTATTATTCATGAGACTTTTAAAAATCGAATTTATAAAACTTATGCATTCAATTTCAAAGTCGAATGAAAAAGAAACCGAATTCATTCTATGGGGCATGTCACAGACTCAATTCCGTTCGGATTTCAAAAAAGGGGTTTACTCGTAAAACACAAAACGAATATTATTTTTTTCGGAATGAAATCACTTTCAAAAATCAAAGCGGAATTGAATTGCATAAAAGTGGTTTCATTCCGAAAAAAAATATTCTCTTTGCGTTTTACGAGTAAACCCCTTTTTTCAAATCCGAACGGAATTGAGTCTGTGACATGCCCCTATATTTTTAAATCAAATGTAAATTCATTCGATAAATTGTGATTGGGGAATGCAATCATAAAAGTTTAATTCCTAACACCAAATCTTATTAAGGGATGAAATCCTTCGCAGCTCTGACAGTAATACCGTCAGAGTGTTCGAATTTTCTTCTAAATTTGGTTGTTTACGTTAGTGCCGTTCATATTCGCCTATAGAATACAAAAATTATAATCAATCTTGATGATCAATCTTGATGATCATAATTGTCCAACCGAACGACTTTTTCAGACTGAACCCATACATGAACTTCGTCCAATTTTGCAAAGTTCTGCCGAACCCAACCTTTAAAAAAATTGTTTTTAAGACATGTATGCTATGCAGATGCATAGCATATATGAAGGAGTATGACATATACCTATCCACACATAGTTGCATACATTTACATATATGGAATATTACATTACTTGTGTATGTTCATATATGCTCCCATATATGACATACATTTCCATATATTGTTCATATACTATCATACATGGAATCATATATGAGCATGTATGAACATGTATGAACATACATGGTCATTTTCACCCGGGTAGTTGTATATAATTTTATAAACATCATATATGATTAAATAGAATTATATAGAATTTGATGCGAAAAATGAGTCGATAAAACTATATAAAATTTGATCAATGTTTCATATATTTTGATAAATTTTTTATGTAGTTTTATGCGAAATTTGGACCCCTTTTTTTATATAATAATAGCAAAATTATTGTTATATAAAAATAGGGGTCCAAATTTCGCATAAAATTATATAAAAAATTTATCAAAATATATGAAACATTGATCAAATTTTATATAGTTTTATCGACTCATTTTTCGCATCAAATTCTATATAATTCTATTTAATCATATATGATATTTATAAAATTATATACAACTATATAGGAACTTTTTTACTCGGGTCCTCTTTATTTTTAGCTTCAAAATCGTTAACACGAAAATCCTAGCTGATCCTGTTTTCGAGTTATAGCACTGTTCAACAACAAGAAACTACCAGTGAAATATGATTCTTATAGGTTTTACTCTCCTGAATCCAAATCTGCCATCCAATTTTTTCTATCACGTACCATTTTTGAGATATTCACTGTTAAAAAGTAAAAAAAAACAATAATTTCCACTGTTAGGACTTGATTTTATGGAAATTAGATCTCCTGATTCCAATACTCCAATCGAAATTTTTCTAGCATGTTCAGTTTTCAAGATATTCGCTTTTGAAATTTTTTTCCACCCGAAAATTTCAATCGCAAATATCTCGAATACGGAACATTCTAGAAAAAATTGGATTGAAGTTTTGGAATCAGGAGGTCCATTATATACAAAATCAAGTCCTATTTGTTCAATGCAACATAACAGAATTGGATGACAAAATTGGATGACCAATTTGGATTCAGGAGAGCAAAACCTATAAGAATCAGTTGCATATTTAATTGGAATGTTTTCGTTGTCGAACAGTGTAATTATTTAGCTATAACTCGAATACATGATCAGCTAGGATTTTCGTGTTAACACAGAAAATAAAATCGTCAAATTTAAATCAACAAACTTTAATTGTAAATCAACCAAACATTTAGTAAAAACGGCCACCTGTTAGTCCATAATACAAAACTTCGATTTTGATTTCAACAAACTCAATCAAGTAATTTCATATCAAAATTCTTTTATCATGTCAATAAATAGTGTTTGTTATTGTTAAATTTCTTTGTTGAAAAAAATCCTTTGTCAGATCAACAAAATGTGTTTGTTAAATTTCTTTGTTGAAAAAAAAAATAAGATTTTTTTACTTTTGTCAGATCAATAAATTGTGAGTGTTTTGTTGAATTTCTTTGTTGAAAACAAAAAAAAAAACTTTTTTCCAACAATCAAAATAAAAAAATATTACAAATTTCCGTATAGGAGCACTTTCAGTGAAAAAAATAATTGTATTCACAAATATGGGGGTCAATAAATAATTGTTTTTTTTCTGTGAACGATTTTTGAACTTGTTAAAATAGTTTAAATAGTATTAGTATTTTAATCCTTTTAAAAATTGTTTCATTACATTTCCTACACACTTTATTGATATTTTGCATTGTAAAATATGCAATACGGAAAATCCGTTTTTGATTTATATCAGGAATAACTTAAATTCTTTTATTTAACAAAAATAGAAATACATTTTAAATATTTACAACATACAAAATATGTAAATTGTTTAAATGAATTCCAAAATAAATTCTATTCTCTGCTACCACTACAACAGAATTTAACTTTATTTAAGCTAATTTGTCTCTTGTTTATCAAATGTCAATCATTTTATTTATATTTTTTTATTTTAAATTTTTTTTTTCTCATTTTTTTTTTTTTTTTCATTATTTATTTGAAAACCATTATCATACACAATGAACTTCTATTGATTATTAGCGAACCATAATACAGAATGAATAAATACATAAAAAAATTCTATAGAAAATATAAGAGAATTGTTAAAGTTTGTTATTGAAATCAGGGAAAAATTGTGATATAAATAAATGTGTGTGTAAGTATGAAATTTTCTCTGCAGTATGTACTTTCAAACATCACTCTTCGTTACGTTTCATTAAATTTTTATTGACTTTCTTTTACAAAAGGACAATATTAACATCGTCGCATTCATTCAATTAAATATATACTACCGCACTTTAACTTTTGACGTTTAAAAATGTCATGACGCATCATGATTATTGTGGTATAAACATAAATAAGATTTTTGCATATTAAGTATGTTGTATATGAGGCAGTTCACACTAAAATTCCACTAACTGGGGTTTTACACCCCATACAATAAATACAATTCTATAGGGAACTAGGAAAATTATTAAACTTTACATAAATATTTTTCAAAAAAACTTACACATCAGCTAAGAGCTTTTTTAACTCACAGAAAAAAATTTGATTTTTTTAAAGTTTTTTAAAATCCCTGATGATGGTGAACGATGTTTGGCCGGAGTCCGAAAAAAAATTTCGTAACGAAAATTAATCTCTATAAGAAAAAGCGAACAGAATTTGAGTGGGTTTTTATAGGGAAAGTATTTTTAGGATGAAATTAAGTTTTTTTTCATATTTTTTTTTTGTATAAATTTTTTTTTTTTTTGTCAAATTTTTTTATCATTTTTTTTCATCAATTTTTTTTTTTTTCATCAAATTTTTTTTTTTTTCATCAAATTTTTTTTTCATCAATTTTTTTTTTCATCAATTTTTTTTTTTTTTCATCAAATTTTTTTTTTTCATCAAATTTTTTTTCATCATTTTTTTTTTTTTTTATCAATTTTTTTTTCATAAATTTTTTTCAAAATTTTTTTCATAATTTTTCTTATCAATTTTTTTTTTTTTATCAATTTTTTTTTTTCGTAAAAAATTTTAGTTTTCATCGAAAATTGTTATTTCATCAAAAATTTTTTTTTTTCACCAACAAGTTTGTTTTCATCAAATTTTATAATTTTGTTTTTCGTAGTAGAAAAATTTGAATTTTTTTTCCATTTTTTTTACAAAAACTAATTTTTCACCAAGTTTTGACATAAAAATGTTACATTTGTTTAACAAGTGTACAAAAAACAAGTGAGAGTGTTAAATTCTTCGGTGACGAATCTTTTATACTCTCCAAAATGTAAAAACTGTTTTTTGCACATAAGTGATACACTCATTTACTAAATTTACAGCTCTTTTGGTTTGGACTGCATCTTATTATCCACAGATAGATGAGCGGATGTATATCACAAAATCTTTTTTAAATTTCAACTCAGTGAAACTGAAATAAATGTTTAAAAAAACCGGCAGTTTTTGGAATTTAGAAAAACTGTAAATGCAGTTGTGTAAACAAGACCTTGAACCATCACTGAGCAATATTTAAGGATTACCCCACTTCATCCGTAAAAGTTACAGAGGGTTTAAGTTGAAAAATCGATAAAAATGTCTTGAAATAATCCATAGTTTTTACCTTCTTTCGCTTTTTTTTAAGTTCTCCTTATATTTCAATCTTTTCCGGCATAACACAAAGTCAGTACATATAAGAGATTATTTTAATGTTGGTTTGATAGATGCTTCATCGCTTGGTAAGAAGTTATAAGACGGTTAAATTTTGAAACCAAAAATTAAGAGTTTTTAAATTTTCGAGGTTTTTTGATCAGGGATTTCGGCCCCCTTTATAAAATGAAAAAAGTTGAACTAGAGTTGGTAGCTGTTGTAATTCTTAACATTTTGGAATTGATCCCGTTAATGTGACACGAATAGTTAAGGAGTTTCAGCAGATCAAAGTTCGAAAGAAAAAACGTAATTTTTTTAAAATACCAGTTTTTCGCGGGGCACATTCGCGGTTTCATTCGAAATTTGGTGGACTCTTGCGTAAACCGAGTTTTTTGTGAGTTTACATAAAAAAATCACTGGCGGGTTTATAAAAAATAAATTGCAAAAATTTTATGGCATTTTTGAAAATTGTGCGAAATTTGCAAATCTGTTTCCTATTTTTTTAGTAGCAATTAAGCATCATGTTCATTTTAATACACCAAAAGACGTGCCTTAACGAGTAGAACTGATTTGCTTTTTGACTTTTTACTTTAAGCCATTCTGAGCGGAAAGCGCGATGATTTTATCTAAACCTGTTTTGATCTGGCACATCCAAGGCTTTACACGAAATCGGATGAAATTTTTTTTAAATGAAAGCCCATTTGATGTGTCATCATAAAATCAGAGGCGGGTTTAAAAATGTTGTTGATTATAGATTTTTCGGACCATATTAAATTTTCTTGTTATAAAAAAGCATCACCGATTTTTTTAAACTACTGGTACAATGATACGATTTTCCGTGATTTTTTTCAGTAAAACCAACGCGCATTGCCTAAATATATTATAAAAAATTGTGAAACTTTTCTTTTACAGCGAATTAATCGCGATTTTAGGTACTTAAATATATTTTTTTTAATCGTTTGGTCATTAAAGGGTTAAATTTTTATCATATAGTTTAGAAGAAATGATATATCCTGACATGTTTTAATAACGCATGCAGCAAATGTGTAGAAAAAAATCTTTAAAATATTTTTAAGATTTTTAAAACCGCTAAATCTTAAAACCGCCATAACTTTTGAGCCCCTTGCGCGATTTAATTGACGCGAACGAATTTCTTATTCTAAAATAGCTTCTAATATTTATGCCAACTTTCATCGATGTGCCATCAAAACAAAAATCACATCTTTTTTACCTCAAAATTTAAGTCTTAGACGGAACTCCTCATATAGCTAGAGTGTCTTAGAAATGGATCAATAATATATAAACTTAATTCGTTATGCATGAAATGGCAGATGAATATAACATTATTTTTTCTAAAAAAAACTTAGCTTTGGCAAGTACACTCAAATTTTGAGCTAAACATTATCATGATTTAATGTTTTGGGCAAGAGTACAAAATTCGTAGGCTTTTCTGATTTGGGCCGGAGATATTTTTTTTTAAGTAAAACCACTTTTTTAAAAAGTTGAAAATTTGGAAAGTTAGCAATATCTCGAAAACTTTTCTAATATTGAAACTTTTGACTTCATTTTTGGATTTAGCGAGATGTTTTACATTAAAAATAAATGCAAAATGTGGATCAAAATCTCTGAAAACTAGTGTTATAGAAATTTTTTGTTTATTCTCCAGAAGTTGATTTATTATCCAAGTTACAAACCCAAGTTACAAGATTTGGTTTTACGTTTTGTTTTTAAGAAAATGAAAACAGTTATTATTATTTTCTTTTTATTTTTTATTTACCTGGATATTTGTTGTGAATTGCCTGTTATGTAAATATGTACTATGCAAATCAAATCAATTTATTATAATTTGAAAATGGTTTATTTAGTAATGTATAAATTAACTTCTTTCATCTACTTAAGTTATTTACATTTAAAACATGACATATTAGATTTAATATAATTTATTTTTATGCCCTACAACTACAGTGTGGTGGTATACTTTTGTGGTCATTCCGTGTGTCGACACTTTTTTTTTAAAGAAGCAACTCTCAGGCAATACTGCCTATCAATTACTAATGTAACCGTGAAGCTTCTTTCGGAAAGGCGATAGAAGAGAGATGAAAGATTTGAAGGATAGAAGGGCTTCATCATGACAACGCGGTAATTGCGCATGTTGTTATTTTCGAGAGCAACATATTTTTTGTTGCAACGCCATCTCATGTCGATCTGGCGAACTACTTTTGAAGCTGTGTTTAATAGCCATTATTATTTTACTTCCTTGACGTTTCAGTGGTATTTATTAACGAAGGAGTGTGCTGCGATATATATTAGTTATAAATAGAAACTAAAGAATATCTTAAAAAATGTTGTTCTACCTGAACTGAGAATCAAAACCACACTCACAATCAGTAAAAAGATAAGATTATGGAAACAATAATTAAATAGGGTCATATTATGATTAAAAATTCTATCATAATATGCTTATAGCAATCATCAAATTTTTGTGGCAATCATATTATGGTCCTAAAAAATGTTTCGAATATTTAGCATTATAACATTATTGCTGCAAAATTGTTATGATTGACACAAACAAGTTATAATAAAATATCCAATCATAATATGACGCTATAAAATTATGGTTGCCACAATCATATCTATTATCTGCGTGTTGGCTTGTACTCAAACGCGATAAGCACTTACAATTAGCCACAGCAACCACAAAAGCCGAACTAGGGCAAATAAGTTTCCAGTTCAAGAATTTAGTTTTACAGAAAATGTATATAATTTATTTTTACATTTTGGAGGGTATAAAAGTTTCGGTACGACCCATTTTAAGATTCTAACTTGATTTTATATACAAGATATTTCTCAAGGCCGTATTAAATTTTATTTGTTTTTTATTTTTTCACAAAAAGTGAAATCTTAAAAAAAATAGATTTTATAAACTTTATTCAACTCTGATCTATAAATTTAATTGTTTTTGTAAGATGCAGTCAATGACTAAAGGTCATGCTTTGAAAATGTATGCATGTCTTTTAAAAAGTTGAAAAGAAAAGTTTTAAGGTCAAGGTATTTTAAATAACATAAACTAAGAGAAATCAAAAAAAAAAAATGTATATGTGTCTAAATTAAAGTTCTCAATGAATTCTGCACAAAATTACAATGACAGTTGTGGTTTTTTATATGCCCGAGTAAAAATCACGTTCTTCTAATGTGAAGAAATGAAAACTATAATTTTACCACTGATATAGAGCTAGTAAGATGCAGTATTTTTTATGTATTTATTAGAGTTGTCAATTATTCGACTTTCAACTTTGTTCGAATAATTCAAATAATTGTTTTTCCTCGTTCGATCAAACGATTAAAGATCAAAATTTATTCGATTAATCGAAGAGAATAACGAATAAAAAAATTATTTTAAAAAATATTGTTGTTGTTTTTCGTTCGGCTTAAGGTCATATAAAAATTATAAATAAAAAATCTTAGAATTTTTGTATATTTAATTTTGTTTATTTTTCCATCCGATATTTCGACCAAACATCGATGGTCATCTTCAGGGATCTACAAAATACATATATATTTGACATTTAAATTTTATAACATAATAACACAGAAAACTAGAAACTACATTTATCAATACGTACATTTAAAACACTGTAATTTTATAAATTACAAAAAGAGTTGATACGTCTTCCCTATTTAACAAATTATCATCAACTGATTTTGTTTTATTGATTTTGCTTTATTTTTGTTTTATAAGTCGGTGTTTGTTTATTGTGTATTTGTATATTTGCGAAATCTTGTCGGTATCTGTCTTATAATTGAGTCGTATGTTTGTTGGTGTATTTAATATGTGTAACATTTCTAGCGTGTATCTCTTTGCGTAGTTATTCTCTTCTTGTAAAATGCTCACATTGTTGAAGTTTGGTTTGTGGCCGGCTAATGTGCAATGGGCTGCAAGCGCAGTTTTTTGTTCAGTCGGTTTTGTTACAGCTTTTTGATCAGATTTGTGCCCTGATAATCTTGTCTTAAGTTTTGATTTTGTAGTCCCCACGTATACTTTTGGGCATATGTTGGACCCGTCCCCCTCACAGTTGATTTTGTAGACCAAGTTTGATTTTTCTTCTTTTTCAAATTTTGTTTTAGTTTTGCTGAATAATTGGTAAACAGAATTATTTGTTTTTAACGCTATTTCGTATTTTTCCTTGTTGTATATGTCAGAATTTTTCAGTCTTTCGGAAAATCCGGGGATGTAAGTTACCGATTTGTATATTTTGTTTGATTTTTCTTGCTCTTTGGTACAAAGAATTTTTGATTTTGCGTGTTTAATTAAGTCTTTAATCGTTTTTTTGGGAAATTCATTTTTCCGTAGCGTGTCTTCAATTCTTATTAAATTATTTTTGTGAAAAACTTCATCACTTATCTCTAAAACACGTCTTATAAAGTTTGTTGCGGTGTTTATAATCATTCGCCTGGGGTGTTTGGAGTAGAAGTTTATAAGTCTTCCAGACGATGTTGGTTTTTGATACCAGTCTATCCTAAGCACGTTTTTTTGTCTAAGAACGACACAATCTAAATACGGTATTTTATTACCATTTTCTTCTTCTTTTGTGAAAGAAATCTGTCTATTAAATGAGTTTAAAATTCCCAAAACTTCATTTACATCTTTCCTTTTTATTATAAAAAACAAATCATCCACATATTTTGTGATAATTTTTGGTTTATCTCTCATCTGATCCACTGAAAAGTCTAGAAGCTTTTCCATTATAATATCAGCAACTACCGGTGATGCTGGCGATCCCATCGGCATTCCTTTTCTTTGTTCAAATATTTTATCTTCATGTTTGAAGTATCTTGTATCTTTGATACAGAAAGAAAGGATATCCATAAAAAGCTTTTTTGGTATCTGGGTATAATTTTCCAAGATATTCCAGTTTTCTTCAATTGTTTTGAGAGCAAGATTTACCGGAATACTCGGAAACAAGGCCACTACATCAAACGAAATCATTATTTCATCGTCTTCTATTCTGGTATTATTGATTTTTGATTTGAAATCTATTGCATCTTTCACATTGTATTTAGATTCTTTCGTAAGATTTTTTAATATATTTACCACGTATTTGCATAAACCATATGCTGGAGAATTAACGGAAGAACAAATTGGCCTAAGAGGAGTTCCTTCTTTGTGTGTTTTTGGTAATCCGTATATCCTAGGAGGTACTGATGTTCGGGTAATTAATTTATACTTTTCTTGTAAAGTTATTAGATTAAAATTAAACAATTTTTCTATTAATAAGTTGTTTTTGTTCTGTAAGACGGCGGTTGGATCCTTTTTCAAACGTTGATAAATGCACATATCACCTACAATTTCCCTCATTTTTTGTATATAATCATCTTTCATCATAGCTACGGTTTTATTGCCCTTATCAGAACTTAAAATAAAAACATCCTCATTTTTGTTCAAAAATTCCCTCGTTTGTACCACTGTATCAATAGTTAGTTTGTCTCTAACATTAATCTTGGTTTTATTTAAGTGTTTAAAAAATATTTTTTTTTTAACAAAAAAAATTAACAATTCATATAAAAAAACTTAAAATAAGAAACCCGGGTGAAAATAACCATGCATGATCATATATGATGCATATATGACTGCCCATATATGGTCCATACATGCGCATATCCGTAATTTGAGGGTGCATGTACATGAATGATCATACATTGTCATACATGAATATGTATGTATATTCATATATGTTCATACATTTTGCATACTTTCTCACATTAAAAAAATACTTTTGTTTTTTGTTGCATAAAAAGTTAATTTATTGAAATTCAATTAAATATATGTGTTTGTATTAACTTATGACATTGTTTTTAAATAAAAACTAACGGTTTTTTTAAATATACTTGGAACTTTATATTCGTTACGGTAATAGCGTATACTATTTAAATGTTTCTACAGGTGTGTTTACATTATATCAAAGGGTCGTTTTACTTTCGATAATTTTTATGAAAAAAGCAAGATTTTGTAGTAGCATACTATAAGGGCTTTTACTCTTAAATGATCCTGAAATTAAAAGCGAGCGAAGCAATGGCATTTATGATTTTTTTAAATAAATTGACTTGAAATTTTACAAATAGTTAAGTTTAAATTGCCTTTAAAATAACAATCATATATCGTACAAATAACAATCATATAAAATCTTAAAAAGCAAATCGACTCGAGTGGTAAAATGAATACCAGTGTTGTCAGGTTTTTAGGGGTTTTCCCCCCAGAAAAACGCCTAAATCGACTTTGACTTACTATAACTTTAAAAAAAAACTGTGGAAAGTTTAGATCATGGTCAATTTAGATTCTTGATAATTTTTTCTAATATTTTCATCATTCACAACGTTTTGTTGACCATTTATCTACTAAACCAGATACAATTGACAATTGATACAAAGGCATTTCATGAAATCTTCTGTGATGAAATTTTTTTATCCTGAATCTGTGTTGGGGCCCGATATGCATGCCCTGTGAATGTTCTAAAAAGAATCGAAAGGACACAAGATGATTATATAAGTGCTGCACCACTTCAAAGGACTGGTAAAATACATTTTGTGAAGCCTTACCAGTTATAACCATAATACATTGTCCACGAATGATATTCCATTTACGACAATCTTCATCACTGCCTGCACATGCCAAATAACGACATTTTGTATTTTTATGATAAGGTTCCCAATTTAAGCAGTTTACAACAGCATTACTATCAAGTTTTTTGTCCATCCGGTCACCACGGTCAAATCCCATAGTCTTACCATTTAAATATGCACCATCTGGACTATGGCATATCGAACAAGTGAGTGTTAAATTCGGCTGTGCCGAATCTATTATACCCTCCAAAATATAAAAAAAAAAAATTAAAAACAAAAATTTGTCAGGGGCGTTTCTTTTTTTTTTTTTTTGGGTGGGGGGCTTGATAGGGTCAGTGGGGGACGTTGAGAGCACCTTCCCATCGCGATAAATATACCAAATGTTTCATTTAATTAACAAAAATACAAAAAAAACATGTAAAAAAGTGCATTTTTTTAGAGGTTGGTTTAGTTCTTCAAGGGTCAACTTTTTTCCCCCTGGTCCGATTTGGCCAATTTCCGAACTTAACCTGCCTAGGACCATAAGACATATTTGTGCCAAATTTGAAGGGTCTAGCTATTTTATTTTGGACTGTATCGTGTTAACTACAGACGGACGGACGGACGGACGGACAGACGGACGGACGGACGGACGGACGGACGGACATCGCTAAAATGTCTTAGAATCGATCACTGATCAATAATATATATACTTTATGGGGTCCCCGACCGATATTTCGATGCGTTACACACGGAATGACAAAGTGAGTATACCCCCATACTGTAGTTGGAGGGTATAAAAACAGCTTTGCATAGAACTGGTGCAACGTGTTACTGGACACGCCTTAAACACTGATTGTGGTTGATATACAATACTTATATTTTCCGTATCGATAGTTGTAAGATTTCATCATCTACAAAATCTTTATTTCTTAACGCATCGTTCAAAAGTCACACTAACTGGTAAATCAACGGGTGGACCAGCTTCTTCTCCTTTATTTGACACGAAAATGCATGCACTCTGTTTAATTGCAGTTAATTTCGTTTAGTTTAATAAGTTTTAAAACACAGAAATATTTTTTGTTATAAAAACGAGTGCATGTGAAAAATATAAACAAATAAATAGAGTTGCCAGAAGTTACTTAGCGTTTCTTCAAAATTCAGCAGCAAGCAGCTGGCATCAATTTTTCCCATACAGCAAAAAACAAAAATATGTATGGAAAATGTTTTTGCCTGCTGCTAAATAGTGAAAAAACATCGTGGAATAATTACACATTGTAATCATAGAAAAGATTAGAAGGTATGCAGTGTTGTATTTCCTGTTTTTTACAAATTTTTATAAACAAGTGTTATTTGTCTTTTGCTTAATTAAATTTATTGTTTATTTTGCTTTATTAAACGTTTTTTAAAGATAATATGGACCAGTGACGGTCCGTGAAGTTGTCACTGGGTGTTCTCTAATTTTTAAAAACAGAAAATTTAAGTATAAAATTCATGTTTTCATGGACCTAACGCATTCCCGAGATAGGTAAAGATGGGATGTTACTAGTTTTGTACATTTTTTAATGAGATGCAGTCTAAATTCTATTTTATTGTCATTTTGTTGCCTCACCACATCGACAATTAACAAAAAGCATTATTTCGCAAATAAATGGAGTACAAAAATTAATTTTGGATGCATGTCAACAAAAAAAATTAAAACTGAGGCTTTGTCTACCACGGGAACGTGTTACGTCCAGAAAAACATATTTTATATACATAAATTTTATATTTTAAATAAGTAGAGAACACCCAGTGACAACTTCACGGACCGTCACTGATATGGACCCTATGCAATTGACTTTTTAATTTAAAAAAAAAATTATGGAAATAAAAATCGTTAAATTATTTGACTTAGGCCGCAGTTCCAAAAAAAGTAATTCACAAAAAAAAATGTGAAAGTGAAAATTTTTGAATTTTTTTTGGTGTTCTAGATTTCACTTCCTATTTTTTTTTTTCGTTTCACAAAAACTAAGTTTGGTGAAACGAATGCACTTTTCCCCTTTTAATTTTAATTATTTGATTTCAACTTCGAATGAAAACGTGAACAAGAAAACTAACTCGATCTCATGTCATTCGGAAAATTTCATGTGAATTGGAAAGTTGTGAAAGACCGAACAAAGGCCTTGAACTGTATATTTTACATTTGATGATGAATTAGGTAAAGCAAATATTTACAAGCTTCCTAAAATTAGAAAAATCTGGTTTATTATTTCATTAAAAAAAAATACGTTTAATAAACTTTCATAAAAATCTCTAATTTATTTTTCCAATATTTGGTATTTGTAAAAAGAAATACTTTTAAAAGCAACTTAAGACTGATTTATAGCCTATTCACACGTACTGCTAAAAACGGGTTTTTTTCTAAAATATTTTTAGCAGTTTCTTTATGCTATTACAGTATATTGACAGAAAATGCTAAAAATAATTGCTAAAAACGGTTTTAAACTGTAAGTGAGAATAGGGCATTACTCTTGATTTTGAGTGGCAGAAAGTATTCAAGTTTTGAACCCCTAAGCTTAAAAATTAAATAACTGTCAAAAATAAATAAAATAAGTTCCGCAGATTTGGGAGTTATTTCACAATGAAAAATCCCAAATTGCATAAAAATGTTCGGGACTTATTTAATTTTTTTTTTGGGACTTATTTCATGGCGCCTCCACGTGGTATCACAAGGGGTGTGCGATTTAAAGAACCAATTTTGAATTAAAAGTCCATAATGCTAAAAACCTTCAACGCAAAAAAGCTTTACTTGGCGGAGAGGGTGAGTTTATTGCATGGAAATTGACTGTATATTAATAGTGTGTGGGTAAGATTGTCGATTGTAGAATTGTCAGTCTTACCCACACACCATCAATATACCGTCAATATAATTATAAGTACCTTAAGCCCGGCCGAACGCAAAAAAATAAAACAAACATTTTTTCCTCAATATTTTAAAACACGTTATGAACTTGCACGTTATATAAATTCATTTGAAAAAAAAAAATAATTAATATTTTTTTCAATTTTTGGTCATACATATATGATAATTTATTTAGGATCATATATGCGGATGCATAGCATATATGAAGGTGTATAACATACACCTTTCCACATGTAGTTTCATACATTTACATATATGGGCTATAATATTACTTGTGTGCATCCATATATGCTTCCATATATGACATACATTTCCATATATTGTTCATATATGGTCATACATGGACCCATGTATGAGCATGTATGAACATACATGGTCATTTTCACCCGGGAAGTTAAAATTTTTATTAACGAAAAAATGCATAAAAAACTTAAAAATAAAATAGTTAAAAGTTAAAAAAACTTAAAAATTGAATAACTGAGATCACGTTTATTTAATGGATGTCGATTTTAATACTTGTTGAGAAATAATTCAAATACAAATTATTATTTGAAGTATTCAGACAAAATATATCATAAATGATTTAAATTTTCGTCAAATAAGACAATTTAAGTTGTTCTTAAGAAATAATCCTTTGTTTTTACTAAATAAGATTTTGAAAACACTCTTTCACTAATTGTTTAAGTTTGTGATGTAGCAAGAAGAGCATACAAAAGTTTATCTAATTTTTCTGTTCTTTTTTCAGATTTTCCCAAATATACCATATCGTCTGATATATCGCTGAAGACCTTTTTATTTTCTTAATTTTTAATACTTTGAATTGATTTATTTAACTCGCATTAAAGATTATTATTTTCATTACTAATAACTTCCTCTATTTCAATACTTTTATCTGAATTATTGTGATTACTTTCAACATAAAATAATCTGGAGTATAATTCATTTGCATATTCTTTTGTTTCGCTTTTTGGAGAATATTTTAAGAAACTTCATTGCTCGAAAAATTTCCAGAATTAAAAAAAAAATATTAACGTATTTAACACTTTTATAAGTCTCTCATTAATTCTTATTTTAATACGTTTTAGTAAGTCTGATGCAAAAGAATTACTAATTTTTTCTAAATTATTTAATAAAAACTTTATAACTCCCTCTAATGGATTCTATAATACATTTTGTATAAAATCTTTCAAAATTTATGAGAATAAATCAAATTCTAAGCATTTATTTAATTTTTTAATTAAAAAAAATTGTTCGATTAATCGACATTAATTAATCGATTTATTCGTTATTCGAAAATCGTCATTTTTGAATTATTCGAACAAGAGTTGGGTTTTGTTTGATCGATTAATCGAATTATTCTTAATCGACTGACAACTCTAGTATTTATGTATTTTTTCAGCGCTTATTGAAGCATTCTTTCGTATCATTCTTTCGTTATATAATATATAAAAAAAAAATATATTTTTGTTGGTTATTGACAATCGTTGCCTTACCAGTATAGTACAATTTCTTCGTCTTTCTAATTCCCATTGTGGATAGAGTCGAATATATATTAATATTTTAGTTTGTGAGCAAACGATTTGTCATTGGACTCGTTTGCTACTTTGTAGTAAATCGTTTCTATTTTTGCTACATAATCTTGACAATGGAACCTGACAAATTCAATGGAATCTGACAAATTCTGAAGTTTTGCAAAAATGACTAATATAAATATGAGGACTCCTACATTTTTTTTGTGTAGCACAGTGTTATTTATAATTAAAAATTTCTGTTAAAATAATTTTTTTTCTATTTCCATTTTTACTTGGAGTTAAATTTTTATCATTTTACAGAAAAAAGAAACCAAAATATATAAAAGCAATGTTATTGTTAGAAAATGGCATTGATGATTAAATTATTGTAGTTCTTTATAAAAAGTTCCTTTGTGCTTTAGAATTTGGTATTGAAAAATATTTTTTTTTATAAAATGAAATATAATTGTAGATAAATGTTGAGGATTTTTTATTAACATGTTGTATTTCGCAGTAGACCGGATTGATTTAAGAATTTGAAGATTTTCAAAAAAAAAATAACAAAACCATGTTTTTAAACTGGTGTCTAAATTTAGAGAATACACAAGACGCCACCTCAATTTTAATTTGTAATAGAGCTGCCAACCGATAAAGAATTATTCAATTAATCGATCAAACAAAATCAAACTCTTCTTTGAATAATTTTAAATGGCGATATTTTTAAAACAAGTAAAACCATAAATGTATGCAGATAATAATAAAATAACACCGCTCAACAAATCGAAGGTTTTTGGCTCCGGTTTCAAGTTTCATACAAAATTTTAAAAGATTTTGACTTGCTGATTCCAAATCTGTGCTCCAAATTTTTCCATCACGTCTAGAATTTTAATTATTCGCGGTTGAAAATGCGAAAAAACGCGATTTTTGCCTTTTTTTAAAACCTGCACAGCAGCCTATGGGTGGAATAAAAATCTGGTATAAAGCGTGAGAGTAGAATTGAACTATGATCTCAAAAATATGATCAAAAAAATTTTAAGTTGTTGCACTATTATTGGCCAAACATGCATTTTAAAAAAACACTGTCAAAAAAATTAGAAAAAGCACTATTTTTAAAAGGCTCTAAAACAAAAACCAGATGATCAATCTTGACTGCGATGAGCTCAAAATTTAGGAAAAAGTTCATTTTTTTTTATAGACTTTTAAACCCATTCAAGATATCTTTCGGTTTATACAAAAAATAACACAGAAAGCTTAATTTTGTAAAATATTTATTTTTTGGAGTTTTTCTTTGAAAAATATCCAAAAACTAAGATAAATTTTACAAAAATGGTAATTTTAACAGTTTCATTTTAAAACGCAAGTAAAGCCCAACCTAACGTAATAATTTAGAAAAAATTGTGTTCTATGTTGGAGACCATATACAAATTATACTTTTGCGCTTTATACCACACAGAAAAAAATATCGTGAAATCAAAAGTAACAAAACAAATTGTTAGCAACTACCTTCCAGTTCAACAACGTTTTTAATTGTATCAACAATGTATATAGTTAATGTGACAAAAATCCAATTTAATTTCCAATTAAATGCATCAATTAAAATCATGGTTAAAAAACGCACAAAATGCTCAGTGATAACACAGACACCTTATAAATTCATTTAATGAAGCTCAAATTTATGTGACGATAGCTCGGTGGTAGTGTGCTAGACTCAAATCATGAACATTGCGGGTTCGCTGCCAGCTGGCGGAAACATTTTTTTATTTTTATTTATTTTTATTTTAAATTATTTTTGTTTTGCTATTCTGCAACACCTTTTATACGCGTTAAGTCAAGTAAAAAATATATGAAAAATAGCACGGTGGTAGTGTGCTAGACTCGTACCATGTTCGTTGCCGGTTCGATTCCAGCTGCCGCTAGATGTTTTTTTTTTTTTTAGTTTTTTATATTTTTTTTAAAATAAAATGACATTAAAACCGGTTTATTTCCTTTAATATACGCGTATAGTCAACTACAAATATATACAAGGAATAGCACGGTGGTAGTGTGCTAGACTCGTATCATGTTCGTTGCGGGTTCGATTCCAGCTGCCGGCTAATGTTTTTTTTTTTTTAATTTTTTAGATTTTTTTTGTTCCATTTTTAGACTTTTTTTTATAAAATGACATTAAAGCATGCTTATTTCCGTTAATATAATTTAATACAAACTTTTCAATTAATTTCATTGTTGATACAACAATGAATTTAATTGACAAAAATGAGTTGATATTTTTTTTAAAAGTTACAAAAGTCAATGTTGTATTGACAAAATCCAATGTAGGCTCAGTTTCAATTAAATGTTTAATTGTATTAACAATGAAATTTGTATTCCACTGAATGGCTGCTGTGCAGGTTTTCAAATAATGCAAAAATCGTAATTTTTCGCATTTTCAACCGTGAATAACTAAAAATCTGGATGTGATGGGAAAATTTGGAGAACAGATTTGGAATCAGGAGATCAAAGTGTACTAAAATTGGTCATCAGAATTCAAACCGGAAAATGAGTGTTGAGCGGTGTAATTAATCTTTCATAACTATTAAAAAATATTAATTATTTTTTTATAGCTGATAAAATAAAGATGTTTTTTTGATGAAAAATGCTAATGTCCATTGCCATCAGAGGATACTTAAATCATCAGATTCAATAACACTATTTTTTCCAATACGAAAATCTTAATTATTAATTTATTTCTTAAGACTGAACTTTTGCCAGAACCTGAGACAGTTTTCTTTTCAAAAAGCTATCAGATTCTAAGAAATTTTTTGTATAACAAACTTTCAGAAACTGATATATATTTTTTTTTATATAAAACGTAATGTGAGAGTCAGTTTTATGCTTTAAATTTTCAAGGTCTTTTTTGTGTTTGTCTGCTTTAGTTGAGATTGTTTACGTTTAGGAATTTCAATTTTTATTTTTTCGTTTTTTTATTCAGTTGTATTATTTGTTGTTTTTATACCCTACACTAAGTGTTACATATATATAGTTTCGTCAAACAGTATGCAACACATAAATTAAAACCTCAAAATAAAACCTCTTAATCATGTCAACAGAAAAATGTGTTAAAAATACTCGTACACATATTTTGAGCAGTATACAAAATCGGTTGATTCATAATTTATTTATCTTAAACAATTTGTTCGAATCGGCAAAAAATTGACTCAGACGCCCGAAAACAATGTTATTTCATTTATACCCTCAAAAACTAAAAATGTCTGCGAATTTTGTACTCTTGCCCAAAACATTAAATCATGATAATGTTTTGCGGAAGATTTAGGTGTACTTGCCAAAGCAAAGTTTTTTTTAGAAAAAATAATGTTATATTACTTTGCTATTCCAAAATCGCTATGGACCAGCCGGTCTATGCGAGGAGTCTGAACTTTAGGCTCCACCACCCCTAACCTAACCTTGCTATTCCATGCAAAACCAGTTGAAATATCAGTCGAGGACCCCAAAAGAGCTGTACATTTCGTAAGTGAGTTCAAAAATAAGTGCAAAAAAGTGTTTTTACATTTTGGAGAGTATAAAAGATTCGGGACCAAAGAATATAACACTCTCACTTGTTTTATGTACATTTGAAAAACAAATGGAAAATTTTTATGCGAATAGCTTAGACTTGGTGAAAAAGTAGTTTTGGTAAAAAAAATGTGTTTTTTTTTACGAAAATCAAAATTATGTTACAAAAAAATTAATCAACCCAAAATTTTTGGTAAAAAAATTTTGATGAAAAAAAGATTTTGATGAATTTTTTTGATGACAAGAAAAATTTTTTGATATAAAAAAAAATTGATGGAAAAAAAAAATTTTTTGGTGAGAAAAAATTGATAATAAAAAATTTGATGAAAAAAAATTGAAGAAAAACAATAAAATAAAAAAAAATTTATGAATAAAAAAATTTGATGAAAAACAAAAAATTGATGAAAAAAAAAATTTGATGAAAAAGCAAAAATTGATGAAAAAAAAATTTTTGATGAAAAAAAAAAATCTTTGATGAAAAAAAAAAAAAATCATTAAAAAAAAAAATTTATTAAAAAAAAAAATTTGATGAAAAAAAATTTATAAAAAAAAAATTATAAAAAAAAAATTTATAAAAAAAAAGTTTGATGAAAAAAAAAATTATGAAAACAAAAAATTTGATAGAAAAAAATTGATGAAAAAAAAAATTTGATGAAAAATTTTTTTTTTTTTTTAAAATAATTATGTTACTTTTTATTCACCAGCTGGTGAAAAACGGTTTTCTTCACCACGAGGTGAATTATTATCCAAGTTACGAACCCAAGTTATTAAAATTTTTGGTTTTAAGAAAATGAAAATAGTAATTCTTGTAATTTTTAGCTTATATAGTCAAACTGAGTTGGCGTCCTGCAACTTTTTTAAAATTAGACCCCAGCCTAAAACCATTATCATGTTAAAAAATAAAAAAAAAAAATGCCAGAGGAGTTTGATTTGTGAAAAGGACATTTAAAGATTCGGCACTGCACTAAGAAGTATATTTAAAGATTCGGCCCGGCCGATTTGATTTTTTTTCTATTCTTCAAAGGAAAAAACCTGCATTTATATAAAGCTGCTGTTTTCACAATGCCTGATGCTGTTGTATACTTGCAATATTTTGTTTTTTTTTTTGGCATTGTATTTTGCATTGTTTGTTTTTATGCCGTAAAGAAAATGCAAACGTACTGGCAAAATATAAAGTTTTCAAAATATTTTTTTTTTTTTTTGTGTACTTCTATTTGTTTATTCCTTTAGTTTGGTTTTGCTTATTGTTTGTTTGGTATTGAATAAAACCAAAAGTTTAAGTTGAAGATTAAAAGTTTTCAAAAAAGAAGAGGTAAGCTTTTTTCAACTCATAGAAATTTTTTAAAAATAAAACTTTAATATTTATACAAAAATGTTAAATATGTAATATCATTTTCCTTTTTTAAATGCAGTGTTATATGGAAGCCTTTATTTATGTTTTTTTTTCCTATATGCCCATTTGTGTCTTTTAAATTATACACTCAAAAAAATAATTCTATTAAATTACCAAATTTACACTTTGGATGCATCAGAAATATTATTTTTTATATATTTCCAGCCAGCATTTTTTTGTGATCAGAAAATTTACAGATTAAAAGGCAAAGAATAAAAAAAAAATATTTTTTACCTGCAAAAAAAAAAAACTTTTTTATACCCTTCACTCCGCAGTGTACAGTTAAGTGAACCTCCAATGTATGGGAAAATTTAGAGCTCTTTTATTTCAAAATCGGAGGTCAATTTTGTGTGAGGTTAAGATAAAAATAAAATTTGGCAAAAATATGAGCTCGATCGGTTGAGTTGAGTTAAGAAAAACAAAATTCTTGCAATACATCATATTTATTCAATTTGATTAGCTAAACACGATTATCTAAAAATTTGTAAAATCGGTCGAACGGTTTTCAAGAAACCGCTATTTAAAATTTCGGATTTGTTTCTTGATCGTAGGAAAAACTGACATTTTTCAAAATTTGATTTGAAAATTTTTTTGATATTTGTGTTCAGCACATTAAAATAAATAAATATGATATAAAGCAAGATAAAGTGATATTTTTGGATGAAATTCTGGGGTTTAACCACCACAAAAACTTTATTGTATACAAGCACCCCCGCCGGAACCGGTAATTTAAACGCACGTTTTGTTCTATGAGGATATTTGAAAAAAGAAAAAAGAGGGTTAAATTCTAGGAAAAAAAAAACGCCATCAGCTTTTACTGAAGACATGTCTTAACACTATGTACCATAAAATTAGATTTAATACTATTTTTGAGTTATTTAAAACGCCTTTGAAAAAATTTTGAAAAACTTCAGTGGGCCATAAAAAAGAACCCGAGCTAAGTTTTCCAAACCCTTCGGGAGTTTTGCTGTACTGTTGGTATAATTAAATTTTTTTTGGTCCCATCCAAGATACAAAATCGTGTTGCACAGTGTAATTTAAGCAATAAAATTAAAATTACTTCACTGGCACGTTATCATGGTCGTTCCGATGAAATATATTTATTGACAATTGAAATCCTCTTTAACGGGATTAAAATAAGAAATTGAGTAAAAAATATTTTGATTAAAAATAAAATTGAGTACTAAAAATTTGAGAAAAAGTATCATTCAATATATTTCCCAGCTCCAATCTATTTCGTTCCCCATTCTTTTCAATTTCGTTCCCAGTTCCATCTCCCTTCATTCCATGCAAGTTTCATTCCTTTTCGTCCCGTCCGACAAATTTCAAATTTTGGCTGTACACACTGAAAAAAAGATTTAACTAAATTTAAGGAAAAAATGTCTTTGAAAATTTAACATGAATTTTCCTAAAATTGAGTTAAATTTAACTTAAAAATGAGAAATTTTCTTAACTATGAGGAAAAAATTTTAGTTCATTTACTTATGATTAGTTCAAAGTTTTCTTTAAGTGGATTTTTTAAATATTAGGAAAAAAATTCTTACTGCCAAAGAAATTTTCCTCAATTCTAAGAATCGTATCTATATTTTTAAGACAAATTTCTTAAAAAAAAATTTAGTTCAAGTTTAGTTAAAATTTACTAAAAAAAACATCATCGTATTTCTCTTCTTTGAATTAAGGAAGTGTACTTCTTAGAATTTAGTTAATGACTTCTGAGAATTTAGTAAATAACTTCTTAGAATTTAGTTAAAAATTCAAAATGGCGATATCTCGAAAACTAAGCGAGATAGAGCGAAACGGATGAAATTTTCAAAAGAAAGACTACAAAGAAAAATATGGAATAGCCTAGCTCTGCATATCTGTCGGGGTCTCAAGACCCTAATTTTAGATCTAAAATTTGAAATTCCCGAGATTTTATATATACACATATCTCGGTAAATACTGCCAACACGAGAAAACGTCCAACGGTATTTTTGTAGCTCTTGGCTCGTAGAACACTTCCGCAAAATACCCGAAAGCCCTCCGATTAATAGTTTTTGAGTTATCCGGTTTTTAAGATTCTCAAGATCCTATCAGGCCCCTTATTACCGTATCTCAAAAACTAAGCAAGTTAGAGCGAAACGGACAGAAGTTTTGGTTCAAAATCTATGGGGACCCTTAAAGGACCCAACGGGGTCTCGAGTTAAATGGGGTCCTAACCCATGGGTCCAGGGTCTAGACCCAATCTATTTCTAAAATGTGAAGTATAATTTTTCCCATTTTCTAGTTAAAATTGGCTTAAAATTAAATAACTTCGTTTTCCTTATTTTTGGGAAAATTATGAACTAAAACCAAGAAAAAAAAATCTTTGGAGCCAAATCATTCCCTCTTTTTCTCAAAATTGAGTTAATTTTCCCCGATTTTAGTTCACTTTTTTTTTGAGTGCACATGAACTGGACTAAAAAATTCTGAGAGTACGGCCGAAAATAAAATAATCAATTCGCGTTTTCGCGAAAAATGCTAAAAATCGTACTATAGAAAAAATTCACTCCAGTCAGAAAGTGGGTATAAAAATAATATTCCAGTGTCTCTCAAAAGGTGCAAGAAAATATAATGTTAAATTGTGTTTCACAAAAAAGTGTGAAATAAGTCGAAAAAATGTAGAAAATTTACTTCTGAGAAAAATAGTGTTAATAGATGTGTTCAGTAAAATTTAATGGCGGTTCTTTTCTTGGAATATATTAACCCTCTATCTGAAATTTTTAGGGTTAATTTTATTTCAGATATCAAAAGTACCACCAGTACAATTTTTTAACCCCCTTAGTAACGGCATTTTAAAGAAGTTCTTTTTCCAGAACCAAAAGTTCTTTTTCCAGAATACCAAAGGTACCACAATTATACTTTTTTAACCCCCTTAGTAACGGCATTTTTAAGAAGTTCTTTTTTCAGAACTTTTTTTTCACGAAGGACATTCGACAAATTTCAAATATCTAGCATCATTATTTCAGGATATATTAAAAAAGTGGGGTAGGGTAGTGGGGCTGCTACACATATTGATCAAAATTTTCTTATGGTATTCTCTGCAAGAGCACGATGATTTATATCCTCACAAATGTTTAATCAACTTAACCCAGCCTAATCTATTTAAGAATCTTCCATGGGTTGATATTTCTAAGTTCCTCCTGTGCCTGAAAGAAATGGACTTTCCAAAAGTATTTTTATCACAACATTTTTTTCACTGAAGGAGCCTACATTTCATATTTCAAATTTCTGGAATCGTTATTTCAGGAAATATAAAAAGTACCAAAAGTACAATTTTTTACCCTTAAGGGAATGCTCTAAGAAACTGAATTTCCAAAAAGTGTTTTTTTTTAAATGCTTTTTTCATCGAAAGATCCTTCATTCCAAAATTCTACGAACATTATTTAAAAAATATAAAAAGTACCAAAAAAATTAACCCATTGGATTTTCAAAAAGTACTTTTTCAAGAGTGTTATTTTTTCCACATTCCAAATTTAATGTTTCTTTGACCATTATTTTAGGAAATAAAAAAGTAAAAAAGTACCAAATGTACACTTTTGTATCCATTCTTTGACCATTATTTTAGGAAATATAAAAAATTAACAAATGTACACTTTTTTACCCAATTTGTATGGTCTTAGGGATTCGAAATAAGGAGTAGGTTTGTTCAAAAGAAATATTGGTTTATGAAAAATAAATGGGGTATCAGTCTTACATTGCGTCCCTCTAGAAGCGTTTCCGAAGCAAGTATTTTACTAAAATCTATATAAACTCAATGAAGTATAAATATTGCAGAATTTTTTTTTTTTAATTTTATTATTTTGAGTGCATAATCTATTTCTACTAATCATGCTGTTAACAATAATAAATTCTATATTCTTCTATTGTTTACCTGGTATTTTACATTTATGTAATTTTAAATTCACATAAATTACATTGGTAAATTATGTGTCCGTAAATTCTATTTACTTTCAATATTATTCACTTACTTGTGGTGTTTTGTATATTTATTTCATATTGATTTATCAATAAAATATTTATCTTAAATTTATTATCATTTAAATATTTGTTCGAATAACCGAGTTGTATTTCAAGTAAATTTATATGCAATTTGTTGAATTGGAATATTGTATTTTTGTTGCATAAAAACAAAATAAATTCTCACTAAAGTACACCATTTCTTGGCAGGCTTGCTTATTTTGGTCGAAAAATGTCTCAGATTGACAAAATGAATCGAAAAGAAAGTGTCGCAAAATGGAAAATTTTAAATACAAAATATGTATTAGAATCTGAGACCATAAAAAAAAAAAAAAAAAATTTTTCATTGGAAAAATGTCTCCAAAAATCTAAATTTTTCAATACGAAAAAAATTTTAAAATCTATGAATATTTCTATACGCAACACGTCTTAGAACTTGAAAATAAACTAATTCAAAAAATAAGTCAACATCAACAAACTATTTTGAAAACTTCTAAAACTAGTTTACCAGAATTTTATTTATTTTTTTTTTTTGAGTGAACTTTGCCATTGATTGCACACTAATGCCATTTTTTATTTTTTTAGTTGGTCAGTTTGAAAACAAAGCCTTATACAAATGTATGTTGGGTTTGTTTGATTTATGTGAGACGTATGAGCAAATATTGACTAAAAATCAATTAAAAATTATCAATTTTTTCCGCGCTTTCAGAACAATATTAAAAAGAGAAAAATATTTACCCAGAAACATTTTTTTCAAACAAACTAAGAGTATATCTCAAACTGCCCTAACTGCCGCTAAAGTGCCCCCAGAGCAGTCAAATGTATTATCGACTCCAATGTTTTTTTAATTTAAACATTTTCTACACTCAAAAAAATACGTTAGTAGATTTACTATTTTTTTTTTTGCTAACGCTAGTTAGCTAACTTTTAGCAAATTTTTAGTTGAGATTAGCATGTTAGCAAAAAATTCTTGTAAACTTCATTTAGCACATTAGCAATTTTAAACAAACTTTGAACTAATTTCTTTTGCTAAATTTAAAATTGAGTTGACCACATTTTTACAAGATTTTTTGCTAATATTAGCAAAATAAATGGTAAATTTTTTTTATTTTCAGAAAACTTAAAATGGCGCTATCTCGGAAACTAAGCCAGATAGAGCAAAATGGAGGCCATTTTTGGTTCTCGAGCTCTCCATAGTATCGCCGGTCCTCTTCACATGTGTGGACCCTAATGGGCCCTTACTTTGGATCCAAAAAAGTTAGCATTCCCGAAAATTTTAAAATGCTCATATCTCGGTAAATATTGCCGACACAACAAAAAGTCCAAAAGCATTTTTGTAGCTCTCAACACGTAGAACAAGACCGCAAAATAGTCAAAAGCTCTCCGAATTATCGAGTTTTTTAATTCTCAAGACCCCCAGTGGTCCCCTATAATCACGTATCTCAAAAACTAAGCAAGGTAGAGCGAAACGGA
Organism: Pegoplata infirma; assembly: GCA_963921195.1. Taxonomy (NCBI): domain Eukaryota; kingdom Metazoa; phylum Arthropoda; class Insecta; order Diptera; family Anthomyiidae; genus Pegoplata; species Pegoplata infirma. The sequence continues at coordinate 31,970,235 of OY992537.1, forward strand.
CACAAATTTTGAATCAAAAACTATGACGATTTTAAAGGAACCCAACTAGGTCTAGGCCCATCGGGGTATGGACCTATCGGGTCCGAACCCAATGGGGTTCTCAGATGTGTATGAACTAAGTTCAAAAAAAAAATTTAGTTAACTAATTATTTGCAAAACATTTTTGCTAACTTTAGCAAAAAAATTGTGGGTTCAAAATCAGCAAATTTTCCTGTAGGTTTACAAGCTTTTTTTTGCTAATATTACAGTTTTTTTTTTTTGAGTGTAAGATAATACCAACTCTCTCTCAACTTTCTCTATATTCAACGTTTAAGGCGGTCCCCATACATTAATTTTCATTTTTTTATAAATTTGTTTGTTTTGGCTTTTACTACACGAAAAATGTCTCAGAATTTGAAACCTTTTCTATACGAAAAATCTCCCAGAAACTGAGAGTTTTTCTATTTTAAAAAGTCTCAGAATCTGAGACTTTTTCTATATGAAAAATATCTCCGAATTAGAGACTTTTTCTTTACGAAAAATGCCTCAGAATCTGAGAATTTTTTATACCAAAAATGTCTCAATATCTGAGACTTTTTCCAAACGAAAAATGTCACAGAATGTGAGATCTTTTCTTTATGAAAAATGTCTTAGAATCTGAGCTTTGTGTACGATAAGTGTATCAAAATCTGAAACTTTTTATTTAAAAAAAAAAACTATGAATTTAAGACTATTAAAATCAGAAATTTCAGAATGTGAATCTTTACTGTACTAAAAATATTTCGCAATCTGAAACTTTTTTTGTAAGAAAAATTTCTGTTAATTTGAGACTTTTGATATAGGACAAATTTCTCCTAAAGGAAAAGTCTCAGATGAACAAGAAAAATCTGTTAAATTCTGAGAATTTTTCTTTAAGAAAATGTGAAATTTTCTTTAACAAAATTAAAAAATTATATTGATTCATTAGGTCGGGGGTCTGGGCCCTTGGCCCTGGGTACGTTCCCAGTGTGCCCTAGTGGTTAAAACGGTTCTGGCTACCATATCAGCTAGTAAAAGGTATTTTTACTATACCATTTTTTTTTACAAAAAAAATATATTATTTTTTTATAATTTTTTTTCAAAAATTTTTGTTATTAATTTTTTTTCAGTTTTGTGTTTTTCTCAAAGCCATAAAAATTTTTTTTTTGATCAAGAAAATTGTTTTCCATCACAATTTATTTATTTTCATAAAATCTTTATTTTCATTTTTTTTTTCCGAAAATTCTTATCAATTTAGTTTTCATCAATTTTTTTTTATTAAAATTTTTTTTTTCAAAAAAAAAAAGTAAAATTTATCAACACTTTTTTTTCATTCAAAAATTTGTATTTTCAGTTTTTCAGCAAGTTTAAACTTCTTCTGGCATAAGAATGTTTCATTTGTTTAACAAAATTCCAAAAAAAAAAACAAGTGAGAGTGTTAAATGCATCTGTTTCGAATCTTTTATATCCACCAAAATGTAAAAACAAATGTTTTCACTTAAGTAATATTTTTTTTTTTATATCCAAAGGGGTGGACTGAAAAAGTTCAAGTTTAAGTCATAATCTTCTTGGTCCATGTTAACATTTTTTAGAGGGTAGTTATTGAATGAGAAGCTTTCCCCCCGGTCTGATTTCAACCATTTAAAAAATGTTCCGGCCAATGAACAGAAGACATATTTGTGCCAAATTTCCGAATTATAGCAATAACGGGCAGACGACCATTGCTTGAATGTCTTAGATTCGGTTTTGCTAATTTAACAAATTTTTTAGCTCTTTTGGTTGTGGATATATGTGGCATAGATATATAAACTACATTCTGTCCTCGACCGATATTTCAATTCCTTTTGCATGAAATGACAAAGAAATATATCGCTATTTTTATAAAAAAATTTTGCTTTGCCAATTATAGTACACCAATGTTTTCAGCAAACATTATCATGATTTAATGTTTTGGGCAGGGTTGGCAACCGAAACGAATAACGGTATCGGTAACGGTATTGGTATTACATATTTTTTATATCGGTAACGGTAAAGGTAACGGTATTTTCGATTATTTCGGTAACGGTGAACCGTTACCGAAACATTAATACCGGTACGTACCGGTATTATAAAAAAAATAAAAAAATTTTTAAAAACGCGTAAAAAATAATAAATTAGTTTAAAAAATTAAAAAACAGCTAAATTTTGTGCATTTTCTATACATAATTATATTTGTACTAGTATTAAATACTGTGAAATAACTCAGAATTAAACATTCACGCAATATTGTAATTCAACAAATTCGAACTCATGTTCGTAGAGACACCTTTGTCCAATAAGCAAAAAAATATGCATTTTGAGCCACATTAAAAATCCGCATTTTGAGCCATTTGAGAAATATGCTGATAATATCTGACGCGATAATCAGGATAATCCTGAATATCCTGAAAAAACCGTCAAGACAGCAGAAAAATCTGCTCATTTTAATAGAGAAATATGTTAAGGCTGTTTAGGCTGTTTATTTGAAATCAGCAGATTTCTTTGTTAAAATGGTCAAAATTGTTTGTCCTGTTGTAAAAAAAATCGGCAGGAATAAAAAACTTGGCAAGGATGTTTTAGGGGTTGTTTTTTTTTATGGGTAGGGCGGGCGGTATCGAAAGGAACACCTTTCCTCTCGTCATATATGTTAAGAAATTAATTTTATTTATATTTACGAATAAACAATACAATTTGATCAATATTTAATTTTATTTGCTATAGCCAAGCCCCCAAAAGGTTCGAACCGAAAAAAATCGCATTTTCTAATCTTGGTCAATGACCTTCATACGGCATAAAAATGTTTAATTTTCTAAACAAATAGACAAAAAACAAGTAAGAGTGTTAAATTCGGCTGTGCCTAATCTTTTATACCCTCCAACATGAAAAAAAAATGCAGCGGCGTTTTTTTTGGGGGAGGGGTCAGTATTGGTAATTGGGGGGCACATTTCCTCTCGAAATATATATTTAAAAAATTCATTCTTATGCTTTTTGCACTAAAGAAATAAAAGTTTATCATTATTTAAAAAAAAAAAATTAAGCCACGCCCACAAAAGTGGGAGGACCGAAAGCCGAAAGCCATTTTTCAATCCTTTGTGTAAAAATGCAGGACTTTGAACATCTTGTAGCATAAAAATATTGCGTTTGTTAAACAAAAACACAAAAAATCATGTAAAATAATGTCATTGGGGAACTTTTTACCCCTGTTCCGATTTTTCTCATTTACGAACTTAACCTGCCTAGGAAAATTAGACATATTCGTGCCAAATTTCGGGAGTCTAGCTCTTTTATTTTGAACTGCATCGCTAGAATGTCTTAGAATCGATCACTGATCATAAATATATGTATATACTTTATGGGGTCCTAGACCAATATTTTGATGCGTTACAAACGGAATCACAAAGTGAGTATACTCCCATACTGTAGTTGGAGGGTATATAAATTAAATAAAATATGGTTTTCTGGGGTTTTGTAAGTTTTGTCAGGGGGGAACTTTTTTTCATCTGGTCCGATTTTCCCATTTAGGAACTTAACCAGCCTATGATCATAAGACTTATTCGTACCAGCGGAGAAGCACGTTTATTTTGTCTTCTACAGACGGAAATTACATCGCTTACAATCGATCACTGATCAATAATATAAAATCTTTATGAGGTCCAAGATCGATATTCGAATTTAGTTAATTGCGAATGTGATCATTGGTTGGCAATGAACAAAAATTTGTTTTTTTATTTTAATGGCCGATAACGCAAACGAACTAACCGGAAGATAAATTGGAGGTTATATATGAAGGGCTGATTGTAAAAACTCGATAAGAAACATTACGTTTTATGGTGATTTTTGCCTTAAAACTTTTGAAATAATGTAGAAAATATATCGTCGAACTATATTCAATAAATGCCAACTCGAAAAAGCTTACTGTTCAGGAGAGCTAAAAAACTAGTTATTTCGCGTATTATTGCAAAAATAAACAATGTACCTTCCACAAGATGGTTTAAATATTCTAAACAATTTTTACCTATGCAAAAATTTTCATATTTTGCACTTGTTTGCATATTTTTTAGAGATGGCATTTATTACTATATCAAAAAACAAATAATTTTTTAGAGTTGGCATATTTTGTCGGAAAATAAAAATACATTTTTTTTGGAAAAATTTAAAAATTTTTTTTTTTTTTGGTTTTTGTTAACCTTAGTACGGTAATTGCAAAAACTGAACAAAAAATTTAAAATCTTTGCATATTTTTAAAAGTTACTAGCTCCTAAAGCCTTTTAATCTCAGGGTGGTCAACTTTGGCATTCTGTAACTCACGCTGTATTGCAATAGGGTCACTCCAAACCAGCTATTTTGAAAGCTTATATCATTGACTTTATTTGCCCCATTCATAATGTTTCAATCTGATAAATAGTTTGGAAGTAACATAAATATAAGCAATTTTTTTTTTGCAAACACTATTTACCGATATTTTTAAAATGGCAATATCTCGAGAACCAGTCATTAGATATCAAAATCTTTACAAGATTCGTGTTTAGCATGGCAAATGCAATAAGATATGTGGTCTAATTTTTTTTTTTTTAATTTTTTGAAAAATTTTTGGAAATTTACAATGGGAGTTGGCATTTATTTCCACCAAAAAAATATGTACTTTGAGTTAGCAGAATAACAAAAATGGATGTAAAACGACAACAAATTATTTTTTTGCTCTGAAATTTTTATGGCAGATAGGTATTACATAGGGGAGCTATTTGCCATCGGAAACTCATTTCCGTCAAATTTGAGTTGGCATATTTTGAATATAGGTTCACGATATATTTAGTAAACTTTCATACTTAAGATACTTGTACGAAGGGTTTAAGCTACACTTTTGCCAAAAATCTGTAAGTGGAACACAGTAGAACGTGGAGAACACCAAAAAATAAAATGTTGCTTATCAAGTTCTTGCAGTAAGCCCTTCATATGTCAAATTTGTATGGGACTAACCGAAGGTTACGTTTATTTTGATTTAACTGGATATTGTGTTAACCGCACCAAGTATATCAAAAATATTTCAGTATGTTTTTAATCCATAAAAAACTTAAAGTAAGTAATATTAATACAACCGAAACAAAACCGATATAATACCGGTAAAAATCCGAATAAAGGTAACGGTTTTTTATCGGTAACGGTATTTAAAATTTTTTATTTCGGTATTGGTAACGGTAACGGTAGTCAATATTAAAGGGTTTTTAATCGGTAACGGTATTGAAAGGGTAACGGTAGCCAACACTGGTTTTGGGTATAGAGTAAAAAATTTGAAGGCATTTTTTGTACAAAAATAACAAAAGTTTTAACTTTATCAATTTTTATTTGATTTTCGTTAAAATGATTAAAATTAATTTTAAGCCGAATTTTATTTTTATATGTACTTGTTTTCTTTTGTAGTCTCTTCGAAAATAAAGTTTCGTATTTTGTTTGATTGCTTATATGAGACGTATGAGCAATATAATTTGTATGTTGTCCATAACACTAATACGCAACGTTGAACATAAAATTGTCAAATTCTACTCTGCCGAATCCATGAACAATTGTTCTTCAGATTTTCAAACTTCATACTAAATTGTATTCCTTTACACAAAAAAAAAATCAAGTAGACTTGAACGAATCTTTGAGCAGCCTCCACAATGCTACTTTTAAGTGATGGTAAATGAAAAAAATAACAAATATGATTAGAAATATTTTATTTTGTGTAAAAAACTTTTTTTTAAATAAGTTTTGAAAAAAAAAATACTACATTTTTTGAGTGTAAAATTTTTTCGAGTGTAATTTTATTTTTTAGTGTAAAAATATTTTTGAGTGACAAAATTATGTTTTAAAATATTTTTGTGACTTGCAATGTTTTTAAAACACATTTAACGGGTTTTCAATACGTGAAATTAGGTGAAACTAATCTGATATTAACGGTTTTGTTTATAACTTTTGACCCGCTAGACCGAATTTCAATACCAACCAGATTAGGGGAGCGACAAATCGCTACCATAAAATACGAATGTCGTATGTAATTTTTTTCGAAAAAATATTCGGCATCAAAAACTATAATAACGCCTTCTTGATTATAATTTCAGTAAATTTGACTTGGGCTGATGAAAATATAGCACTCAGACTATATTCAATCCAAAACTGGAGAGAATCCATAGGGCGATTTCGAAGATATTTGATATTTAAAACCGTCTCACATACGACATTTGTATTTTGAGGTAGCGAAATATATATGTCAAATATCAGCACACCCAGAATTGTCATTCGAAAGTTAGCGTTTGTTTTATCTCGCAAATTTGCGAAAACCCCTTGCCGATATTCACTCTTTTGCTGATAGCTTTTAAATCACTGGACCGATTTCGATGGATTGCAGTACCAACCTGACCAGGTAAAGGACCAATATGTATGCCTAACCTTAGCAGACTCAGTAAAGACGGACAGGCAGAAATAGCTAGATTGTCTTTAAATTGATCGAGAATCATGAGTATGGGGTACTAAACCTATATTTTTAGGTGTTACAAACGGAGTGACAAACTTATATATAACCTCTATCACTAGATTGCTGCTATAAAAAAATTAATACGCAATGTATAAAATTCTAAATGCATTTTTGCACAAAAAGAATGCTTTTTTAAGCACAAACGTTTTTAAATTACACACTTTTTACACAAAATGTATATTTTTTGTACATATTTAATGCGCAAATGTTGAAATTTAAGCACTTAGAGTATTTTTACCCAATGTGTTGTAGAAGAACATTTACCTTCAGTAAAGTAGGTAAATTCCAACAAAACTTTTTAAGAGTGTGGCCTTGTGGATTTTGTTGCACTTTTTAAACGGTATCGCTTTTAAACAAGAGAGTGGTCAATTTTGAAAGCTAACATTGCACAGATTTATAGTGTGCTCTTCTTCTCTGTTAACTGTATTTTGTTTACAAATATGCGAAAAGTGAATTTGAAAACACAAGGTAATAGGTAATGAAGAAGACCACAACATAAACTTGGGAATTTTAGCTTTCAAAATCAAACTTTCTCTTGTTTGTAATTGATGCTGTTTAAAAGTTACAACCAAAACTACAAGCCGCCTAAAAGCGGGGTTATGCATTTGACAGTTAATTGAATATCGGCTGTATTTGTATGTGGGGACTTTGTACTCTTGCCCAAAACATTAAATCATGATAATGTTTTGCAAATGGCACAATATTTTTATTAATTTTTTTTTTAACGAGAAACTAAATTATGAAAAAAAAATTTTAAGAAAAAAAAAATTGATGCAAAAAAAAAAATTTATGAAAAAAAAAAAATTTATGGGGGAAAAAAATTATGAAAAAAAAAATTAATGAAAAAAAAAATTTTTGATAAAAAAGATTTGATAAAAAAAAAATTATGAAAATAAAACTTTTGATGAAATAAAAAAATTGATAAAAAAAAATTTATGAAAAAAAAAAATTTGATGGAAAAAAAAATTATGAAAAATAATTATAATACTTTTTATTCACCAAATGTTGAAAAACGGTTTTATTCACTAGCATTTCAATCATTATTTTTGGTTTTTAGAAAATGAATACAGTAATTCTTATTTTCTTTTTTGATAGTCAGTACCTTATATAGTCAAACTGAGGTGGAGTCTTGCACCATTTTTAAAATTAGACACCAGCCTAAAAACATTATCATGTTAAAAAAAATGAAATCAAATATAACAAATTTATATGTATTCTAAGATATTTAGAATTTTAATAAATTTACCAACAATTTTTTTTCAAAAATATGCAAAAAAAAAATAAACTTTTATTAAATTTATTAAGAAGAAAATAAATTAATTAAATATCATAGCACGTTAATAAAGTGTAAATTAATAATTTACTATTAAAAACTTTCTTATTTTGAAGTTTTTCTCTTAAAATGTCCGTCTGGCTGTCTATTGGGCTGTTAAATTAAACTATATACTTGAACTTTTTGAAAGCAAACTTATGGTAGAAATATAAAAATATTGTAAGAAAATAAAATAAAGTAAACATTTTGGAAAACTTGCTGTTTGTTTTACTTTTACATATTTTCATCTCCGAAAAAAGTTACAAGGTATTCCAAAAAAAAAAAAACTTCTATATCAAAAGAAAAAAATACTTTTTTTACAGCAAAAATTTCTACCATATATTTCTTTGCTTTTCCTTGAAGTTACTTTCGAGGCTATAGCAGAAAAAGCAGCAGACAAAGATAAATTAATCTTGATAAAGCTTTTTAAAATTATTTAAATTTTCTTAGAGATTTTTTTTTGTGAAAATCTTTGTAACATAATTGATTTTTTTTGGAAAAGAATTTTTTAAACAATCACAAAAGAAGTTTACATTTTTACGAAGTTTAAAGTTTCATAGCTTATGTTTAATAAAAGTAAATATACACTAAATATGAAAATGAGATCCATTAAACATAATTAAAGTTTAATGCATACATAGTTAATATTCCATTTGATATAGCCATAATTTTATTTACCATTTTTATAATACACCGCGAAAAATAATTTAATTATTGTAAATCAAATTTAAATTTAAAACTTCAAAACCAAAGAAAATCAATAACAATAAAATTGAAATAAAAAACGTTAGTTTCAAATAAACTTAAAATTTTCTTATGAAGAATTTTTGATTTGGAGGCATTGAAGTGTTTTGTCTCTAAATAATTAAAATAAATCGATTTAAGAGTTTTTATTTGTAATTTAATGTCATAACGTTCTGCAATTTCACCATCCGAAAGACAATATTAAACATGAGCCGGAGAATATAAGTCTGAATGTAGAGTAGGGCGGAGTAATTTTTTTTCGACAAAATCGTCTAGCATATTCGGATTCTGCATAAAATTCTAAAAAAAATGCAGAACAAACCATGTCTCAAAAATCAGTTTTGACCCCCCGATTTTCAAAAATAGTTTTGCACGATATACGACTTTTTTAGCTGGGCTAATTATTTGAAATATATTTAGGGTTTTCACAGTAACGATTAAATTTGCCTTTTTTAGTTTGGTATTTGGCAAATGTGCCAAACGTCAAAAAAAATGCCAATTTGAATGTGGCATATTTTTCTTAAAATGCCCAACTCAAACCTTGTCTAAAAACAAAATGCCAGTGTGCAAATAAAAAAAAAAACATAAAAATGACAACAGCTGTGATTGTTTATGCTGAAATTTCGAACGCGGCAACAAAAACATTTATACAAAAAGAAACATACACATTTTTTGTGTTTATTTTAAAATTGTGAATGTAAAAAGTTAATTAAAGTTATTTTGTGCAAATTATTAACGAAAAGTGCCCTCACGATATGCAAAGAAAAAATGGTGGCAAATACTTGACGTTTAGTAAAATGGCAAATTTGTCAAATACCCAACTAAAAAGGCAAATTTAATGGTCACTGTGAAAACCGCTATTGTTTAACTAATAAATTTAGCTTTTATTTTGTATTAAGAGGAGTGCCTGGTATTTTTGGGTACGGGGAATGCTTATTTGAAATTTATTTTGCTCTAAACCGCCGCTAGAGGGCGTTAAGAAACAAAAATTTAGACTTGGGTCTTCAGATTTTTTATTATGAAGCCAGATATTCTAAGGAGCCATTTAGACATTCCCATTTACAGTTTAATTAAATTTTAAATACTCGCGATTTTATTCTTGATTTTAATTTTTTAAAAATCCACAAAAAATTTAAAAGTGGTAAACTACACCACTCTTTTATTGACACAATTTTTAAATGTTTTTGGATTAAAGTAGAGGATTTTATTTTGAGGATGTTTATTCTGGCTCGAGGTCATTATTTTCTTTACTAATTAAAACCATGATATTCACATAGCATAATTTTCAAAAAAAATTATTATTGTAGTAAATCGTTTCTATTTTTGCTAAATAATCTTGACAATGGAATCTTGACAAATTCCGAAACACGTATCGATTAAGTCTTGCAAAAATGACCAACATAAATAAATTTAAAACAAAAAATAATTATTCTTGAAAATTATGCTAAGAGAATATCATGGTTTTAATTAGTAAAGAAAATAATGACCTCGAGCCAGAATAAACATCCTCAAAATATAATATTTTAAAGGTCGAATAAAACAATTTTTATTTTTTAATAAAAATTAATCAGAAGTAGAGGATTTTAGCTTTCAATTTTGATTATCAAAATTCGATGTTTACTTAAGGAGGTATAGATCTTCAAAGTACATCGATAAACGATTTGAAAATCTTAAATTATTTATTAACAAAATTAAAAAAAAAGTCCTTTTTATATGGGCATAATTTAAAAAAAAAAAAAATATTAAAAATAGAAGACTTTTGTGTTCTATTAAAATGATGACTGATTTTTTTTTGTAAAAATGTTATACAATCATAATATGTTAATTAAAAAAAATTAAAAGAGGTGAACGTTGAAGAAAATGCACCAAAAAATTGCATTTGGGGCATTCCAAGCCAAATCACTCACTTTTAGACCCGACCCCTTTCGATTTATTTTATTTTTGGATATGTTTTAGTCCTTATTAAATGCAACTTGGACACCAATTTTCAGCCTTTTATTCCAAGATGGTGTTGAGTAATCAATTTTTCAAAATGGCGATTTTCTCCAAAAAATTAAAAAATTTAAATTCTTTATTAATTTTGACCATTAAAAAATATAGATATTTTAAAAAAACTTGGACAATGTTTTGTTGGTATTTAAATGTAGTTTTAGAAAAAAAAATATGAAAAAATTATTCGAAGTAACTATTACTTATTTTTTGACGTTTAAAAATTAAAATCGACTTTTTGAAAAAGTCCGAAACCTTCGATTTTTTTGTAAAAAACTATAAAAATTCTACTCTAAATTACGCAAATTTTAAGCCATAACTCGAAATGTGATCACAATTCTTTCTATTTTTTTTTTAATTTTTAAAATTTCACCTTTTATGTTTTGACTCTGATTTATTTTATATGGAGCTCCAAAAAAAAAAAAAATGGTAGATACTGACCCTAACTTACCCTAAATGTATTCATTTGGAGGTAGATATACGTCTCACAAAAATTTAGGACGATCGGACATGTGAAAGGCGTTTAGCATGGTCCTTGAAGTTTAAAAAACGGAGTACAAGGAAAAATATGTTTTTTTTCTGTTTTCGCAATTTTTTTGGTATTTTAAGTTTTAATTCAAGTGATTACAGAATTATGATGTGGAGTAAAATGCCTTTCTAAAAAGGTACTAAACACGAAAATCGGTTGAAAATAAGCCAAGTTATTACAACTTCCCCAGGCATCTAGCGTGTGCCACACCACTTGATTAAAAAATACGAGTCCCTTTTTTTAAATTTATTGAAATTTTCTACTGTAATAACATTTTTTCATTATTCATGTTTCAGTGCAATATTTTTTTGGTTTTTCCAAATTTTAAAACAAAAAAAATAATTTTTTTTTTAAAATAGAGATTTCAAAAGGGTGTTGAAAATGCAGGCATTTTTAGCACTAATTTAAAAAATGTTAGCAAAACACAATATGAAAAATACTTGTCATCTTATTACATTTGAACTTGAAGAATAAAAAAATTTTATTACAGTAGAAAATTTCAATGATTTTCCAAAATCGTATTATATTGCTTAATCAAGTGTTCTGCCATACGTTAGATGCCTGGGGAAGTTGTAATAACTTGGCTGATTTTCAACCGATTTTAGTCTTTCGTACCTTATTAGAGAGGTATTTTACTCCGTATTATAATTCTGTAACCACTTGAATTAAAATTTAACTTAAAATACCAAAAAAATTGAGAAAACAGAAAAAAATTCATATTTTTCCTTGTAATCCGTTTTCTAAACTTCAAGGCCCATGCGGAACACCTTATCCATGTCCGATCGTTCTTAATTTTTGTGAGGCGTATTTTTGCCTTGAACTGAATATATCTAGGGTAAGTTAGGTTCAGTATCTACCAATTTAATTTTTTTGGAGCACCATATAAAATAAATCAGAGTCAAAAAATTAAAGGTGCAATTTTCAAAATTTGAAAAAAAATAGAACAAATTGCGATCACATCTCGAATTATGGCTTAAAAGTTGCGTTACTAAGAGAAGAACTTTTAGACGTTTGTAAAAAAAAATCGGAGGTTTCGGACTTTTTCAAAAAGTCGATTTTAATTTTTAAACGTTAAAAAAAAGTGATAATTACTTCGAATAATTTTTTTAATATTTTTTTCTAAAACTACATTTAAATACCAACAAAACGTTGTCCAACTTTTTTTAAGATATCTATATTTTTAACTGGTCAAAATTAATTGAAAATTTTAATTTTTCCATTTTTTGGGAAAAATCGCCATTTTTTTATTACTCAACACCATCTTGGAATAAAAGTCTGAAAATTGGTGTCCAAGTTACATTTAATAAGTACTAAAACATATCCAAAAATAAAATAAATCGAAAGGGGTCGGGTCTAAAAGTGAGTGATTTGGCATGGAATGCCCCATTTACATTTAAAATGCATTTTTTAATAACACAATTTTTTTAATTTTCTAGTTTAATGTAGAGGACTTAAGCTTTTAATTTCAATTTTGATTTTAAAAATCGGATATTTACTTAAGAAGTTATCGCTCATCAAACTACACTACTTTTTCATATTTTGTGATTTTTAAAAAATGAGAATCTAAAGATCCCAGGTCAAAAAATACCCTTTTTCTCGTGCTGATTATTGGAAAAGGCGTATATCGAACAAAACTATTTTTGAAAATTGGGGGGGGGGGGGGGGGTCAAAACTGATTTTTGAGACATGGTTTGTTCGGCATTTTTTCTTAGAATTTTATGCAGAATCCAAATACACTAGACAATTTTGTCAAAAATTTTGCTCCGAACCATTCACTCCGCTCTAATGTAAAGATAAAATGCAGTAAAACGTTATTCACAGTTTTTGATTTCGTTATCCTGTTTCCTTTTACATTTTGTAAAATATTTTTTTTTAAATATGTGTACTAGAGTGTCCCTTATTTTGGAAATGTTGGAAATCTTGAGACGGTACCCGCTCATTTTTTTCCTTTTGACTTAAAAATAACTCAGGAAAAATTTTACGCCCCTAGGACCACGCCTTCCCTACGCGACGGGGCCTTAAAGAGCGGGGCCTAAAAAATCATTTTTCCATACAAACCAAAAAAATTTTTTTTTTATTTTTAATTTTTTTGTTATTAATTATTATATTACTTGGTTTGCTTATTCACGACAAAAAATTTGATTTTGGAGGGATAAGTCTTTCAGCGCTAAAAAATTTTTCGCAAAAAAAAAATTTGGGCGGCCGGGGTCCTACAGTAAAAAATTTTTAAAAAATATTTTTTTTTAGTTTTGACCAGCAACGGTTTTAGTTGCTATGTTGCTTTAAATGATATATATTCCAAAAAAAAAATTATTCATATCTGTGACATCTTTATCTTTTTCGAAAAAAAAAATTTTGAGCCGTAGGAATCCTACGGTAAAAAATTTTTAAAAAATATTTTTTTTTAGTTTTGAAAAGCAATGGTTTTAGTTTTTATGTTGTTTTTAATGATATATATTCCAAAAAAAATATTATTCATATTTGTGACATTTTTATCGTGTATCGAAAAAAATCATCAATGCATTTTTTACCCTTTTTTAGAACACGATTAAGATGTCACAGATACAAAAAATATTTTTTTATGAATATATATCATTTAAAGCAACATAGCAGCTAAAACCGTTGCTGGTCAAAACTAAAAAAAAATATTTTTTAAAAATTTTTTACTGTAGGACCCCGGCGGCTCAAAATTTTTTTTTGCGAAAAATTTTTTAGCGCTGAAAGACTTATCCCACCAAAATCAAATTTTTTGTTGTGAATAAGCAAACCAAGTAATATAATAAATAATAACAAAAAATTAAAAATCAAAAAAAAAATTTTTTGGTTTGTATGGAAAAATGATTTTTTAGGCCCCGCTCTTTAAGGGCCCGTCGCGTAGGGAAGGCGTGGTCCTAGGGGCGTAAAATTTTTCCTGAGTTATTTTTAAGTCAAAAGGAAAAAAATGAGCGGGTACCGTCTCAAGATTTCCAACATTTCCAAAATAAGGGACACTCTAATGTGTACCTTTCCTGGATGCCACTAGTGCTGACAAATTAAAGAGAAGGAGCTCCCATAATTTTCCATCTTATTATTTTGTCATATAAGGGGGTAAGTAACTTCCTTTTAAAACTTTTTCCTTCAATATCATTTTAAACTTTCAACACTCATTTTAAACTTTCAACACTCATTTTAAACTTTCAATACTCAGTTTGACTATATAAGCTGCCGACTAACAAAAAAGAAAATAAGAATTACAATTTAAATTTTTTTAACACTTGGATTTGTAACTTGGGTAATTGTTGTGTTTTTCAATTATTTGTACTTATTGAGTACATTTTCTAATATTACCCCAAAAGTGTGCTTTAAAAATGCTAAAAAAATATTTATTAAGTCCACATATTGTATGGTAAATCCTAATCCAAATGATTGCAAAATACAGCTAATAATTATCCTGCTGGTGAATAAAACCGTTTTTCACCAGCTGGTGAATAACACGTAACATAATTATTTTTAAACAAATATTTTTTTTTTTTTTCATAAATTTTTTTTTTCATCAAGTTTTTTTTTCGACAATTTTTTTTTTAAACAAATATTTTTTCATAAATCGTTTTTTGTTACATTTTTTTTCAAATTTTTTTTACATTAATTTTTTTCGCATTTTTTTATTTTATTTTCATTAATTTTTTTTTTTTTTTTCAACAAAAATTTTTTTTTCATCATTTTTTTATCAATAAAATTTTTGTTTTTTATCAAAAAAAAAAAATTTTTATAAATTTTTTCTTCATCGTTTTTTTACATTATATTTTTCCCCACTATTTTTTATCATTTTTTTTCACCATAATTTTTTTCATCGTTTTTTTATCAATAAAATTTTGGATTTTCATCAAAAATTTTGTTTTCTTAAATTTTTTTTACAAGTTTTTTTTTTTCAAAACAATTCATTAAAAGGTTATTTTTTCATTAAAAATTTTGTTCTCATCAAAATTTTTTTATCATAATTTTGTTTTTCGTGAAAAAAAAAAAAAAATATTTTTTTTTATACCAAAACTACTTTTTCACCAAGTCTAAACTTTTGATACAAAAATATCCCATTTGTTCAATAAATGTACAAAAACAAGTGAGAGTGTTAAATTCGTTGGTGCCGAATCTTATATACTCTTCAAAATGTAGAAACACTTTTTTTCACTTAATCATTTACTAAATTTTCAGCCCTTTTGCTTTGAATTGCATTTTGCATTCCACAGACAGATAGACGGATGTATATAGTCAGAGTGTCGTAGAAATGGATCAATTATATATAAACTTAATGTAGTCTTTAACGGATATTTCAATTCGAAATGCACGGAATGGCAAATGAATATAACATTATTTTTTCTAAAAAAAAAAAACTTTGCACCCAAATCTTCAGCAAAACATTGTCACGATTTAATGTTTTGGGAAATAGTACCAAATTTGCAGTCATTTTTTAAATGTTTGCCTGCTAAAGGATCCTACATTCCAAATATCAAGTTTCATTTTTTAAGGAAATATCAATAATAAAAAAATACAATTCTTTTCATATTTGCAACATTAAAAATCGGAATTTTCAAAAAGGACTTTTTTTAGAATGTTTTTTCTGCAGGAGGATCCTTTATTTCAACCTTCGCGTTTCTAGTATTAATTTAGAAAATTTAAAAATTACTAATATACACTTTTTCACATCTTTTTATAGAACCGGAACATACGTCTTTTCAAATTTCAGACTATTTTTATATTAAAAATCAAAATAAAAAAAAAATGCCCGCGAATTTTGTATATATGCCCAAAACATTAAATCATGATAATGTTTTGCGGAAGATTTGGGTGTACTTGCCAAAGCAAAGTTTTTTTTAGAAAAAATAATGTTATATTACTTTGCTATTCCATGCGCAGCAAATTGAAATATCAGTCGAGGACTCCATTTAAAAACCAAAAGAGCTATACATTTCGTTAGTGAGTGAAAAAATAAGTGCAAAAAAGAATATAACACTCTCACTTGTTTTATGTACATTTGATAAACAAATGGAAAAATTTTATGCGAAAAGCTTAGACTTGGCGAAAAAATTGTTTTGGTAAAAAAAAATTCCCATGGTGGATAGAGTCGATTATGTACTAAAATTTTAGTTTGTGCACAAACGATTTGTCATTAGATTCGTTTGCTACTTTGTAGTAAATCGTTTCTATTTTTGCTAATTAATCTTGACAATGGAATCTGACAAATTCCGAAACACGTGTCGATTAAGTCTTGCAAAAATGACTAACATAAATAAATTTAAAGCAACAAATAATTTTCTTGAAAATTATGCTATGAGAATATCATGCTTTAAATTTGTAAAGAAAATAATAACCTCGAGCCAGAATAAAAATCCTCAAAATATAATTTTTTAAATGTCGAATAAAACGATTTTTATTTTTTAATATAGATTAATCAGAATTTGAAAACTAATTAGTTTTAAGAATGGCATAAAAAAAATTTGTGCATAAATTAAAAAAACAATATAAATCTTAATTTTTAAAAATTATTTCATTTTCAAATACACATACTTTTTCTTCTGGTGTAAACGCACCACTATAAAACGTTTTAATATTTAGCTAATAAAGTATTTGCAGTCACGTATTTGTGGTTTAAAATGCTAATCATAATTATATTTTACTTTCTCTCTTTCACATTGAGCACATGTATGGACACAAACATGGATATAAGAGTGCCCCATGGGAAACAGCTGCATATTCATAAAAAAAACTTCTTTAAAATATAAAATGTAATTGTTTATTAAAATTAAAAATTTCTTATATAAGATGTATGGACCCAGGGGAGCATTTTTTGTTCAAAAGGAAAACTTGTATTCCACTAATTTGAAGCCGTAAAACTTTGGGTCCACATGAGGTCAAAATGTTATGTCAATCTGTAGTAAAAATTTAGGATTTTTAAAAATTTTACATAAAAAAATATACAAAAATTGGTAATTTGGTTTCTACACAAGCTCGAGGTCAAATTTCTTTACCAATCATTTCGATAATGTTTAGCGGAAATAATCCGCTAGCCAATGTTCTCAAAAATTGTATTACATATGTTACAATTTTGACAGTTTATAAATTTGAACATCATATGCCAGTTAATGTTGCTGAATATTTAAAAAAACTTTCTTGGTTTATTACACCGCTCAACAAATCGAAGGTTTTTGGATCCGGTTTGAAGTTTCATATAACATTTTAAAAGATTTTGACTCGCTGATTCCAAATCTGTGCTCCAAATTTTTCCATCACGTTTAGAGTTTTAATTATTCGCGGTGGAAATGCGAAAAAAACGCGATTTTTGCCTTTTTTGAAAGCCTGCACAGCAGCCACTGTGTGGAATAAAAATCTGGTATGAAGCGTTATAGTAGAATTGAACTATGTTCTCAAACATATGATCAAAAAAATTTTAAGTTGTTGCACTATTATTGTATTTTAAAAAAACACTGTCTAAAAAATTAGAAAAAGCACCATTTTTAAAAGGCTCTAAAACAACACCCAGATGATCAATCTTTCCTATGATGAGCTCAAAATTTAGGCAAAAGTTCATTCTTTCTTAAAGACTTTTAAACCCATTAAAGATATCTTCCGGTTTGTACGAAAAATAACACAGAAAACTTAAACTTGTAAAATATTTATTTTTTTAGTTTTTCTTTGAAAAATATCAAAAAAAACTAAGGTAAATTTTTGCAAAAATAGTAATTTTAAGAGTGTCATAAAACGCAAGTGTAACCTTACTAAACGCAATAATTTGAAAAAAATTGTTTTTTATGTTGGAGACCATAGCCAAATTCTACTATTGCGCTTTATACCAGTGGGGGTGTTCTGTAATTTATGCGAAAAGTTTTCGCATCGAAAAGTATGAAACAAAAAATTCCATCGTTTCTCGATTCTGGAAAAAAACTGTTTCTATATATCAATGCGAAAACGGTAGCAAATTTATTGGAATATTCCAAATCAGCTGTCAAAAAGGTAAACAAGGCGAGAAATTAATAAAAATCACAACAAAAAAAACGCAATTTCACATTTCTTTAAACAACACTCGTAACATTGGCAAACAAAAATTAAATAATAAATTAAGTTAATAAAAATAATGTGTAGTATATAATTTATAATATTAGTTGATAGTATTTTCTTAAAAAAATAATGATTTTTATTTATTATAACTCAAAAGTTGTTTAATTTACGAAATATCGCACCATTTTTAAATGTGAGTGATTTTGACACTTCAACTTCAAAAGTTTTCGATCAATTGATTTACAGAAACAGTTTTTCTCGCATCTTTCCAATAATTTTGAAAAAAATCATATTTGACAGAAAGTTTCCGCATAACAAAATTACAGAAACAGTCGAATGCGAAAAGTCAGGTTTTGTGCCGATTCACGATGTTTCTGTTTCGTTTTTCATATTTCATGTGAGAAATCTTTCGATTCGAGAGTTATAGAACACCGCTACAGAAATGTATTCCACTTAATGGCTGCTGCTTTCAAAAAATACAAAAATCGCAATTTTTCACATTTTTAACCGTGAATGACCAAAAATCTAGACGTGATGGTAAAATTTGGAGAACAGATTTAGAATCAGGAGATCAAAGACTACTAAAATTGATTATCAGAATTCAACCCGGAAAATAAGTGTTGAGCGGTGTTATTTCCAAAAAAAAAATTTTTCATAATTGTGTGGGATGTCAAAATATTTGGGATATGCCTGTATTTTTCGAATTAATAGGCATATGTATTTGAAATGCTTAGTCAGTAGCGTATTATATTGAAAAATTTCAAAGGTTATTTATGATTACAAACTTACAAACATTTTATAATTTCTATTTTCAGTTTGCTACCTCTCTGTTTATTATTATTTACTGTAGAAATGCATTTTTAATTATTGAATAGAAAATTTATAATCAGTTTCATATAAAAGCATAAAACTGTAATATATTTATTATAGTTTTTTTTAATACTTTTCTCATAGTTTATGGTGTTGCACTAATTAAAGAGACATGAAGTTTTTTTTTTAAATAATGAAACCACAATTCTATAAAATGTACCCTCAATTAGTGTATTTTTTTTACACCCTACGCTCTACAATGGTTTTCTTGTTTCTCATAACGTTTGTAGCACAATGAAAAATCGATCAAGGATCTCGGAAATAATATGATTTACAAAAAAAAAAAAAATTGGAAAATAATTATGCAAGGATTTTCCATTCAAAACTAGAAAATTTCATTTAAAAATCGTAAAAAATTTATTGCAATTGGTAAAAATTTATAAAAAAAATTAGAAAACGGCTTATTGAAATCCAAAAAAGACCAATAAAACTCGTATAAGATCAATTGAAATTAGAAACTACATTCGAAATTTGAAGATGTTTTATTAAAATTTAAAAATGATAACTTGAAATTTGTAAAATATCAATTTAGATTCGAAAAAGTTCAGATTATGTTAAGGATTTCTAAATGTACAGGTGGACGTAACAACGGACATGCGGTCATCGCTAAAAGGTTTTTAAATCGATCAAGCATAAAAAACTTAAAAAAAATTTTAATGGAGTTTAAGCTGGCTACAGCGAAAAAATTTACAATTTTAACTAGATGATTTATTTTTGACATCAAAATGTCTAGTGTAGTCAAAAATTGTTTAGGGTATGAAAAATTTGAATACAGCCAAATATAGCACACAATTACTTGTTTAATAATACGTACTTATGTGTATATTACTTTACACCATTCACACAATTTGTGGCAATTATAAATGCTGTTTAACAATATTTATAATTTTAATGGATTTTAAATATTGTTACATAGCATCCCAGCAATTTTTATTGGTATTAAATAAAAGTTAACAGACAAATTTAGTTGTACTCTTGAAAAGTCTAAAATTATTCAGAATTCTGAATACGATGAGCTTTATCCTGAAAAAATTGGATAACAGTTGATACTGTTTCTTAAAAGGAAAATTAAGATTTCGCTGGAGAGTGACACCTATTTCAGGATAAAGCTATTTGTATTCAGAACTAAATTTTCTTTAAGAAAGATTTTATAAATATGATAAAAAACCTATAAACTTGAAAAAGTTTCAAAATATAAAAAATCAATACATATCTTTCTTGTATGTATAGACACATCGTCTATTCAAAACAGTTCAAAAATTAAAAATCGGTTGAAAATTTTCTGAGTTACACGTGATTAAGTGAGAAAAGTAAAAAAAATGCCTGCAAATTTTGTACTCTTGCCCAAACCATTAAACCATGATAATGTTTTGCGTACGATTTGGGTGTACTTTCCAAAGCAAAGTTTTTTTTTAGAAAAAATAATGTTATATTACTTTGCTATTCCATGCAAAACGAATTGAAATATCAGTCGAGAACCCCATTAAAAAACCAAAAGAGCTGTACATTTCGTAAGTGAGTGCAAAAATAAGTGCAAAAAAGTTTTTTTACATGTTGAAAAGTATAAAAGATTCGGCACCAAAGAATATAACACTCTCACTTGTTTTATGTACATTTGATAAACAAATGGAAAATTTTTATGCAAAAAGCTTAGGACTTGGTGAAAAAGTAGTTTTTGTAAGAAAAAATTATTTTTTTCACGAAAAACTAAATTATCTTAAAAAAAATTTGGGTATGCCAAAATTTTTGGTGAAAAAAAAATTTGATGAGAAAAGTTTTTGATGAATTTTTTTGATGAAAAGAACAACTTTTTGATGAAAAAAAATTGATGAAAAAATTTTTTTTTTGGTGAGAAAAAAATTGAAAAAAAAAAATTTTATGAAAAAAAATTGACGAAAAAAAATATGATAAAAAAAAATTTTATGAAAAAAAAAATTTATGACAAAAAGAAAATAGTGAAAAAAAATAATGACAAAAAAAAACTTGATGAAAAAAAATTTTATGAAAAAAAAAATTATGAAAAAAAAAAATTATAAATAAAAAAAATTTGATGAAAAAAAAAATGGTGAAAAAAATTTTGTTTTTAGTTGAAAAATAATTATTTTACTTTTTATTCACCAGCTGGTGAAAAACTTGTTTATTCACCACGAGGTGAATTATTATCCAAGTTACAAAACCAAGTTATTAAAATTTTTGGGAAATATTAATAGTAATTCTTGATTTCTTTTCGTTAATTGTGGCGTCCTGCAACTTTTTTTTAATTAGACACCAGCCTAAAAACATTATCATGTTAAAAAAGTTTTTTGAAAATAGCTTTAAAAATTTAAGGGTGTCTGGCAAGTTTGAATGGCGTTTTTGTGATATTTTCGACGAGACCTTCAACCTACACTAGCTGATTTGAAAAGTATGTATATTTGATAAAGGTTTTTTTTTTTGTAGCACAGTGTAATTAATATATTATTTTTTAAATAAGTATTTTCAGAGACCACGACCTCCGTAGGCAACAATTTACTGTGTCGCATCGTGCAGTATTGGCATTATTTCTAATTAGCGGTTTTAATCAGCGCATACCATTAGTGTTAATCAAAATTTTTACATTCATATGAATATTTTAGAAACTTTTTTCCATTTAAAAATGTCAACCCCATAAATATGTAATTATCATTATTGTTTGTATGCGTAAGCAAAATTTACAATTTTTAATTGTTTGCATTTTTTGTTAATTATGTGCACTTCATTTAATTTAGCATACGGGACAAAAAAAATAATACAAAAGCATTTCCGTTTAAAAAAACCTCTACATGAATAAATATAAATATGTGTAAGTTTAAACTTTAATTATGGAAATTTGTACAGTAATGAACAATTTAATTATTATATTTCTGTGTAATAATCACAGAAAAAAAAATTGAGTAACCACTTGATTAAATTTAAAAACAAATTTTG
>OY992537.1:31992379-32040209 GCA_963921195.1 Pegoplata infirma
TCTTGAAAATTATGCTATGAGAATATCATGGTTTTAATTAGTAAAGAAAATAATGACCTCGAGCCAGAATAAACATCCTCACAAAATATAAAATATTTTAAAGGTCGAATAAAACAATTTTTATTTATTAATAAAATTTAATCAGAATTTGTTTATTAAAATTTTTATTAAAAAAAATTAATAAAAAAAATTAAATGAAGAAAATAAAGAATATTTTAATAAAAATAAAATTAGGGGCTTATAACGGAAGTATCTCAACCCTTTTGAAGCGATTTGCATGAAACTCAAAATATATACAAAAGAGGAAACTGTATGATGTTTCCATATAAGAAGAAAGGTTTTTTTAATGCCTACCTAACGGTGGTATAAACTTGTAAAAGGTTGGCTTCGTTAAATATTTTTTTCATGAAAATGTTTCAATTTTGGGTGTATTTATGTGAAGACATAGACTTACGATAACCATTTGAATACGAAATAATCTTTATTAAATTTAAGTCGATATGTATTTTTTTCTAGACGATATTCCTGTTAGTTTGGGAGTTATCAAAATTTTCCCAAAGGTCCACATTGTTTCATAAGGTGACATCGAAATTTGTAAACACTGATATGGCCGATAAGCCGAGACACCCCAACTTTAATATCGTCTCTTTTTTATATATTTAAAGTTTCATGCAAATCGGTTAATAAGAAGGTCCCTTGTAAGCACCGAAGACAGAATATGTTTCTGTTTTTCAGGAAAGAAATTCATTAAAAATGATTTTAGGATAAACAAATTTTGGTCAAATTTTCAAAGTCTAGAAAAGATTTTGAAAATTTTTACACCAATTTTTTTGGGGTTTTGTTTTAGTTTTTTTGCGTTTCGCAGTAAAATATTTATGCTTTTCAGAAAAAAAATTAATTTTGAAAAATTTTCGAAGTTCAGAAAAAAGTTTCCACAAAAATTTTTTGATTTTTTTTTTTGAAAAAAAAAAATTTGTTGACAATTTTATTACGATTTCAAATAAAAAATTTATTAAAGATGCTTTTAGGCATTTTATTACAAATTTTGGAAAGTCAAGAAAAAAACTGATGTGTTATGAAAATTAATGAATTATAAATTTAATTTTTTTTGAAACGGCGTTTAATAACAACAAAAAAAAATATTAGCAAAGCGCTTACAAATGCTTTTAAAGCACTTTTTTTATACCCAAAAAATGCGTGCGAATTTTGTACTCTAGACCTAAAGATAAAATCATGATAATGTTTTGCTGAAGATTTGGGTGTACTTGCCAAAGCAAAGTTTTTTTTAGAAAAGATAATGTTTTTTGACATTTCATGCAAAACAAATTGAAATATCGTTCGAGGACCCCTTTAAGTCCAGCTGTCTGTGGAAAGCAGGATGCAGTCCTAACTAAAAGAGCTGCAATTTTGGTAAATGCAAAAAATTTTTTTTTACATTTTGTACACTCAAAATAATGCATTTGTAGATTTACTAATTTGTTTTTGCTTATGCTGGTTAGCTAACTTTTAGCAAATTTTTAGTTGAGATTAGCATGTTAGCAAAAATATCTTGTAAACTTCATTTAGCGCATTAGCAATTTTAAACAAAATTTTAACTATTTTTTTTTGCTAAATTTAAAATTGAGTTGACCAAATCTTTACAAGCTTTTTTGCTAATATTAGCAAAAATAAAAGGTAATTTTTTTTTTATTTTCAGAAAACTTAAAATGGCGCTATCTCGGAAACTAAGCCAGATAGAGCAAAACGGAGGCCATTTTTGGTTCTCGAGCTCCCCGTAGTATCGCTGGTCATCTTCACATGTGTGGACCCTAATGGGTCCTAACTTTGGATCCAAAAAAGTTAGCATTCCCGAAAATTTTAAAATGCTCATATCTCGGTAAATATTGCCGACACAACAAAAAGTCCAAAAGCATTTTTATAATCTCAACACGTAGAACAAAACCGCAAAATAATCAAAAGCTCTCCGAGTAATATTTTTGAAGTTATCAAGTTTTTTAATTCTCAAGACCCCAGTGGTCCCCTAAAATCACGTATCTCAAAAACTAAGCAAGGTAGAGCGTAACGGACACAAATTTTGGATCAAAAACTATGACGATTTTTAAGGAACCCAACTAGGTCTAGGCCCATCGGGGTCTGGACCTATTGGGTCCGAACCCAATTGAGTTTTCAAATGTGAATGAACTAAGTTAAAAAAAATTTAGTTAACTAATTCTTGGCAAAACATTTTTGCTAACTTTAGCAAAAAAATTGTGGGTTCAAAATCAGCAAATTTTCTTGTAGGTTTACAAGCTTTTTTTGCTAACATTACAGTTTTTTTTTTGAGTGTAGTGATATCATTCCGTATGTAACACATCAAAATATTGGTCTAGGGCCACTTAAAGTATATATATTTATGATAATCGATCGATTTTAAGTCGATATAGCCATGTCCGTCTGTCTGTCTGTATGTCCGCCAGTTGAAAACCTGTTTTTGACAATAATCCGGAACTGATTTAAACGCTTGGGTACCAAAAGTTGCGCAATTCTCCTGGTCATATGGTTATATATATATATTTTTTTTTTTTAAATCGGTCAAATATTTCAAAAGATATGAGGTAAATTGTATAGGTACCTCTAAAATTTTGCTGTGTTTCACAAAAATATTTCTATAACTTGACACCTGGGCCATTCCAGAAAATTTAGCTCAAATTTTAGTCATTTTTGGAAATGGTGTCTCAGATTAATTTGAACCTTGACACATAGATAGCCCTCATAAATATGATATATGTACCATATATCGTTTTTTTACATTTGGTGTATTTAACGAATTATGGCGGGTCAAAGATTGACTTTTTAAGCAAAAGTAAGAAAAATACATCACGTTTAAAGAGCTGTAAATTCTTAACCAATGACCCGATTTTCACAAATTTAGGCTCATGTGAAAGCTGGGGTTCTTCTTTTAGAAAATATTTTTAAAATAACACAGTTTTTTTTACAGAAATGATGCAAAAATGCAAAAACATTTTTTCTTTTCGAATATTTAAAAAAACACATCTTCGATTTTTTAAAAAAAAATTCTGGTGAAAAATAACAATGTTTTGTATAACATATTCAAAATTCAGAGTGGGATCTCCATGGGATCAAAAAATATTCTGTTTTAAGTACGATGTTCTCATATTTTTCCCTTAGAAAATTTAAATTTCTAATGTTTTGAATGTTTTTCAAAATTTTAATAGTATAATTTTCTTTGAAAATTTAAATTTTTATATTGAAGAAATATAAAATTTTAATTTTCTAAGGTAAAATTTAAAAACTTCGTACTAAAACCAGAATATTTTTCGATCCCATTGGGATCCCACTCTGAATTTTGAATATGTTGTACAAAACAGTATTGTTTATCACCAAACTTTTTTTTAAAAAAATCGAAGATGTGTTTTTTTAAATAGTCGCAAAAAAAAAATGTTTTTGAATTTTTGCAACACTTCTAAAAAAAAACCGTATGCTTTTGAAAATATTTCCTAAAAGAAGATGAATTAAGCTTTCATATGAGCCATTACTTGTGATAATCGGATTACTAGTTAAAAAGTTAGAGCACGTTAAACGTCATATATTTTTCTGACTTTTGCTAAAAAAGTTGAACTTTGACCCGCGATAATTTGAAAACTACAGCAAATTTTGAAAATCCAAAAATGCAACATATCTCATATAAACGTGGATATATATGAGCCAAATTCTCAGTGGCGTCCAAAGGCATGTTTCCGAACAGTGGGGCGAAAATTTTTGGAATTACCCACCTGTTAAATGTATGTGAACGAAATAATAAACATACTGTTATTTTATCATTCTTAACTCTCACAAAAAAAAAAAATTGGGCGGAATCGCACAATGGGGTGTGGCACCCGACATGTATCCAAAATTTTAAAATATTTTGAACATAAATTAGAAACGTTTTAATTTCCTTGAAAACAGAAACTATTTTATAAAAAACGTAGTAGGATGAGATTAGATTTTTCGTATGTATTCCCATTCTAGTGGGTTTGAAATAAATCAAAGCTAATAAATAATAAAGATACATAAATGGTAACAATTTATAAAGTTCGAATTGGTTTTTAGAAAATATCAAATGTGTCTTTTGAAAATTTTTTATTTTTTTTTTATTAGAAAAGTTTTAATTTTCCTTAAAAAAGAGAAACTAATTTACAAAAATAGTAGTGGGATCGGATGAGATTATTCCCATTTTAGTGTGTTTGAAATAAATGAATAAAAAAAGAATAGGTATAAATAAAACAAACTTTTTTGTTTTTTAAATCATTGCATTGGTGGAGGGTATTTATGATTCGGTACAGCCGAATATAGTTTTCTTACTTGTTAATTTTTTTATATTTTTTTGATTTTTTTTTCCCAAAACTTCTTTTTCATTCAGTCTAAACAATTGTGAGTGTTAAACTCTTCGGTGCCGAATCTTTTATATTCTCCAAAATGTAAAAACACTTTTTTGCACTTTATTTACAGCTATTTTGCTTGCTTTCCATAGACAGATGGACGAAGTGCAACCAACTTTTCATCAAAACGTTATAATGATTTAATGTTTTGGACAAGAGTACAAAATTCACTGGCATTTTTTCTGTGCCTTGTATAGATAAATGGATGATCGTATCGAGTCCTTATTTCTTGCAAATGTTTTTAATTTTATTGGGAATTCGAATAAAAAAAAATATGAATAACTTTAACATACACTTTTCAAATATTAAAAAATTTGTCTGTTTTTAGGGCTTGGTCCACAAAAATTAAAATGCCTGTGTCTCAAGAAGCCGATTTGATAAGGCTTTTCTGATGACAAATTCGTGTTTAGGAGGCCAAAATACTTTAGAAAATGTATTCAAAATATCTGTGCAAAAACCGTGTTGAGTAGTGTTATTTGATGCAAAATTGTTAAAATAAATTTAACGAATTTTCTTCTAAATAGTAAGACGTACTAGGAATTTAAGTATGTTTTTCTTAAATTTCTAGTACGTCGTACTATTTAACTTTGCACCATTTACTTTAACTTTTATTTACATTTATTTTTTATTATCATTATTTTTATGTTAATGGTATTTATTTTCTTGTTTCTTCTTTTCCATAAGCTCTCATCAATAGTCAATTTCAATTTAATGTTATTTTAAATGAAAATAATGGCACTCATATATACGAAAATCAAAAAAATCATCAAAAAAAAAAAAGGAAAAAACATTTTACGGTAAAAGTACTTAGACAATCCATTGAGAACAACATCTAACATCTGAAAAAAAATCCCATGAACTTTCATGAACGTATGTATAATATTCGTTATTCGATTGTGGCAATATTCTATTCAATTCAAACGTCAGAGCACAACATGACCACTAGAATGAAATGAAAAATAAAAATCTATAAGAAGGAAGCAATACTCTTAGGAAATCGAAAAAAATTAAGAAAGCCAAACAAAAAATAAAAATTCCTAGGAAAAGAAGCAACTAGAACCAAAACTAAACCAAGCATCAACAAAACCAAACAGCCAATTGCGTATTAATAGTCAATAAAAGAATCTGTTACAGGAAAGACAGCATTGATAATAAAAACGAAAAAAAAAAAAATATATACCAACATCATCGAAAAAAAGGAAAACTTCATAAATTTTTACAACTTTTTTTATGAAAAAAAAAAAAAATTAAAAGGAGCCAAAATGTAGATAAAAAAAAAAACTATTTTAAACTAAAGTTTGAAGGAAAACTGAAAATATGAAATCCACCAAAAAGATATGATTTTGGTATACCACTTGCTTTATACATATTGGTAGGGATAAAAATGAGACAAGAATAAGCGATAATATCATTTGAACTTAAAAAGGGAAGTAGTACCAAGTGATGGAGATTTGATTTAAAAAAAGATTCTCAAAATGAATCTGTTATGAAGATTTTTTGATTTTTTTCTATAGGAAAAATATAATAAAAAACAAATAAGAAAGTTAAAGTCGACCAAGACCGACCATATGATACCCTACACCAGTGTTTCCGGAAAATAGGTCCCAAGTCCAAACATGGACCGATTGTATCTGTCTTTTGTTAGATCTTTATTTAGTGTAGAAAACACACACAGATCAAATTTTAGTGGAATTGGTTTATTTTTTTGTCAATAAAATAATAAATTTAACTGAATATCGGTCGAAACTTTTATATGGCGGACCAAAAATGCTCCAATTATATTCCGATTTGATAAGGTTACTAAAGTACACTTTTAACACCTAAAAATAAAATTTTTATCAAATATATTCATTTTTATGAATTTGGAGAGAATTATGTGAATATCGGGAAGGTGGTTTGTATGGGGACTACCAGAAGGACTAACCCGATTCCTTTGAAATTTGGAATAACGATTTGTGCAAACAAAATTTGATTAACTGCTGAATTTCAAAGCAATATCTATTATAATACGGTTATTAGAGTCATATAGAGTATAATACGGTTATAGAGTCATTTAAGGCGTTTCTATGGCGGCTAAGTCTTAACATGGACCGATTTTCTCCAGCTTCAATAGGTTTCGTCCTTGGGCCAAAAGATGCTTAAGGTTCAAATTTCAAGTCAATTGATTGAAAACTGCGACCCGTATCGTGCTTAAACCGATAGATGGACAGACGGACAGACGGACGGACGGACATCGCTAAATCGACTCAAAAAGTGATTCTGAGTGAAGGTAGGTCTAGAACCAATATTTCGGTAGTTACAAACATCAGCACAAACTCATTATACCCTGTTCCACAGAGTGGTGTGGGGTATAAAAAAACATTTATACAAATAAAATGACTGCTAATTTTGAACTCTGCCTAACACGTTTAATAATGATAATGTTTTTCTGAAGATTTTGGTGCTTTTGCAATTTTTTTTTAGAAAAAATAATGTTACATTCATTTGCCATTCCATGGAAAACGAATTGAAATATCGTTCGAGGACCCCATTTAGTTTATATATTATTGATCCATTTCTAAGACACTATAGCTATATACATCCGTCCATCTGTTTGTGGAAATCCAAACCAAAGGAGCTGTAAATTTGTAAATGAATGTATTAGAAAAAAGTGTTTTTATATTTTGGAGAGTACAAAAGATTCGGCACCGAAGAATTTAACATGATGATCAATTTTGATCAATTATTTTTATTTATTCTTTCTATCCCAGCAAAACTTAGATTACAAAATAAGGTATAAAATAAGGTATATGATCTCTTATTTTATACATTGCAGCATTGATGATTTTAACAGGCGATGAGACTCAAAGTAATGCATCCACATTATTACAAAGAATACCAGTAAGGTATAAAATAAGTCATAAATTTATAACGAAGAATACGAGTAAGGTGTAAAATATATGATATTTTATAGGTTACGAGAAATGAAAGAATATAGCATACCAGAAGATAATATATAAGGTGTTACGAGTAGTGAAAAAGTAATTTTGTATTAAATTTACTCACGTGATTGTAAGTGAGTGTAAGTAGATAACATATGCTCGTGAGTGTGTGTCGTTAGAAATTTCCTGTTGTGAGCCTATCTCTAATTTAAACTTATGCATTTTTTTTATAAAATAATTATTTTCTATGTTATTGTAATGCATTATGCATCCAATTATAAATAATGCATTATTTCAAACTTTCAAATAATACATAATGTAACCAAATATAAGTCATCCATGATTTAATATTTAGAAATAATAAATATGAAATACATTTTTTCCAATAATCATGCATTACGTAGCAAATTATTAGTAATGCATTATTTTTCACTTGAAAATAATACGTTGTGGAACAAATGTTTGGTAAGACATCATAAAATAATGCTACAAATAAGTTATATACATTACCTGGTAATGTGTTATATAATCACTACCCATTACCAAAGTTTTGCTGGCATTTATTTACAACTCATTTTTAATAAATTCAACCTTACCGAGAATTGGTAACAATTACCGTCGTCTCGTTGTAGCGAAAAAAAACCAATGGTTCTGGTAGGAATCGAACCCACGTCCCCACGTTGAAAGGCTAGCACGCTACCAACTAGCTTACGTGAAAATTTAACACTCTCACTTGTTTTTTGTACACTTGTTAAACAAATGGAACATTTTTGTGTTTATAGTTAAAACTTGATAATAAAGTAGTTTTGGTAAAAAAAATTAACTTTTTTTTATGAAAAACAATATTATTATAAAAAAAAACTTGAAGAAAACAAAATTTTTGGTGAAAAAAAAAATTTTGATAAAAAAAAAAATTATAAAAAAACAAATTTTTGATTAAAAAAATAATTGTAAAAAAAATTGAGAAAATTCTTTTTTTTCGCTAAAAAAAATATATGAGGCATTCCACACCAAATGTCCAGCGAAAAAAAGCATGTGTACTGTAAACTTCTGAATTGGTTGTATGTATAGCCCTATATGGAACTTAGAAAATTGCATTTTTGGTTTTTCAATTTTTCAAAAACTGGGCTTAGGAGGCGTGGTCAAATATTGGAAAAATGGTATATAGTTTTGTATAGGCTATAGATTAAAATTTTTTTATGAAACATTTTCTGAACCCGTTCTGAAATTTTTCATTTTTTAAAAAAGTCAATTTATCAAAAATCCGGCCATTTTTTTTTTAATTTTTTTTAAAAGTTTAGATGTTTGTCCATCCACACAAAGAAATTTAGAAACACGTTCTTCCTTTTTTTCGAGAAAATCGCATTTGAATTTTAAATTTCATAACAATTTTGTAATTTGCTTGTATTTTCTTGTTTCAAAAGAGCGTATGAGAAATATTTATGCAATTAATATTACTCATTCGCAACGATAGCCCTTACAAAACTATATAAGAATGTAAATTTTTGATATTGTTTTTGAGATTGAAAATTTGATTACTAAACACCAACTTGGTATAAACGGCTTAAAATTTGAGTACAAGTTGCATTTAATACGAACTAAAACATATCAAAAAAAAATTAATCGAAGGGGGTCGGGTTTGAAAGTGAGTGATTTGGCCTGGAATGACCCATATGCAAACTGAGGTGTCGCCCTGCATCATTTTTTAAATTAGATCCCAGCCTAAAAACATTCTTATGTTAAAATTTTTTTACCACTTTCTAACTGAAAAAAAAAAACGGTTTTTCAATTTTTGGCATATGCACTATTAAGTGTCGGATAGTTCAACCAACGTTGCCAGGTTCTTTTTTCCTTTATCCCCAAAAATACAGAAAAATATCCCCAAACAAAATACGTTTTTTTACTTACACAAAAAATTTTTTGTTCAATTTAAAAAAAAATGTAATTATTTATGGTAATTTTATAATTTTATTTCGTAGAGTTAGCAACTAAAAATCCCCAAATGCGTAATTAAACAGTTTTGGCCGGAAAATGCAAGTTGTTTCTTATCACTAAAACAATTTCTAAAAATCTTTGGTTATATTAAATTTAGCTTGTGGTATTAAATATAGTAAATTTCGAATATCCCCAAAAAATCCCCAAAATAATTTTCTAAATCTTAATAAAAATCCCCAATTGAAATTTCTTGTCCTTTATACTCGTATGAAATCCCCAAATTTGGGAAAAAATCTTCAAGTCTAGCAGCCGTGAGTTCACCATTTTAAAAAATAATGTGGTCGGCTGTATTTTTTACCTCTCTAGGCACCGCACAGTGCCACATTTGGCCAATCTAGGACGACAAATATCTAATTTTAATTATATTGACTTGAAATTCGGTATAAATGTTCGGGCCACGCCCACTTTTTTAAAAATTTGTATTTTTGGTTATAATTTCTTTAAATTTGGTATATATACTCTCAATGTCTGTAGAAATAATATCACAAAAAAGGGGGCGGTCAGACAACTGCCACGTCCACTTTTTTAAAATATGCTTAAAAAATATGTAAAAACAAGGTTTACGTATCGCTCCACTGCAGCCGGCTTCGCAAACGGTCGCAAAAGTAAGCCGTTGAAATAAGTACAATGGATATTGGTCAATATATCTGAAAAAGTCCGGCGACCAATACGGACCAAAAACAAAAGTTCTATTCCATCAAAAAAAAATAAATATATAATTTTATTTTCAAAAATTTGTATTTTGTTAAAAATTTAATAAAAAATAGAAAAAATGGTTTAAAAAAAAGAAAAGATATGACTTAAAGCCTTTAAATATCCTGTAAAATTACCAAAAAAGAGTGTATAAATATCTTTTTTTGTTAAAAAGTTACAACAGTTTAAACTCGACTTAATTTATTTGAAATAATGTACACTAGTTACAGGATTGTACAAGATTGAACTTTATGCACCCACCTGTTAGTAACGAACAGAATTATCGATTATATGATTATTTCCGTGCTATTAGGAATGTTCTATAATACATTCAAACATATCATGAAAATCGGGGAACTTTTATTTTTGATTTATATCGTGCTAGATTGGCCAAATGTGGCACTGTGCACCGTAGAGGCGGTAGGAGCTGGTTTATTAAAACAAATTTATAGCTATAAAAAAATGTATGGGGATCACTTTAAGAGTTAAATATAGGAATAGGTAGGAATGTTTGAACAAAATTTTTTGATTGATAAAATAATGGAGGTCGGTCATACATTTGAATCCACTAGGGTCACTTAAGGGTGAGTTAGAACTGTAGGAAATTTTTTTTTTAATATTTTTTATGGGAGCCGCCTTAGGATGTGGATATAGAGGTTAGGTATGTTCAGGAAAAATGTTGGGAGCAGAAAATTAATATTGGTCGTTATCACATTGCACCCCTCCAGGAGCGTTAATAGGGTAGTTGTGGGGCTTTTTGAGGATTTTTTACCTCTTTGCGCCCAACTTTAACCCTTTAACCCACATTTTATTGGCTCATGCTTTCTTTTTCGAACCTTTGAAAACAAGAGGGTGTAGCGGATCGATATCAAAAAGTGGTGAACTATCCAACACCTAACTCATTTACTTTTATAATATCATAACTCAAAAAAACGCGGTTTTTGAGTTTATGATGCAGAATTATTTGTTACATCATGCTTTATATTGTCTCAAAGATTAGTATTAATATCTTTTAAACTCTCCGTTTGAGAAGAGAACACGCCATTATTACATTTTCAATGTACCGGCATTTTTCAATAGAAAACAATTTTCAATTGTAAACTTTAAACTTTAAACTCGATTTCTGCAAAATCAAATATTGTGAGTTATGACGTTATACAAGTAATTGAGCGACATGATAAAAATTGATAACCCATTTTTTGGAATTGTTATTAAGATATTTAGAGTTTTCAATATTTTGCATATAGATACTTCCCTATTTCTGTCAATGAATATCTCCTTGGGTAATGGTAAAAAAAAGAAAACTTTAACCATACACTAGCAGAATTCTTTAAATAAATCGATTATATATATGATTATAAGAAATATATACTTACATTCTTATACAACTAAGATGTTTTCATATCTTCTTCTTTTGAAGTTATAACTGCGTTATGGAATTCATTGAAAACTTACATACGTTTGCACAAATGAAAAATACACGAAGAAAATTCAAAAGAAAAAAAGTGAATTATAGCAAAAAAAAAAAAATAATAACGAAATATTGTATAAAAACAAATTAAATTGTTCACTGATTTGGAAAATATAGATTTCAACAGTATTATTGGCTACTTCAGAGCCACGCTAAAGTAAAGTTTCCTTTTCTTTTTCTAACCTAAATATATGTGACAAAAAAAAATATCTATCACCTTAATATTATATTACTTTTTTTAGCTGTTGGTGAGCACGACTAGAACAAGAATTTTTTACCCATCATAAGAATAGGGAACCACTTCTAAGTGGAGGTCATTAGAACTATAAAACACCTAAAGTCATGAAAATGCATTATTTTCTACTCCTAAAAGTACATATTAAAAAAATTATTTTTGCTGGGTGGCTTTTTAAATTTTTCTACTATTATTTATTTTGGAAAAATCCTTAAATTTTTTTTTAGAAAAAGTATGAAATAAATTTATTTATATATTTGTGTGCTTATATTTATAAAAATGTAAATAAATTGAATTTAAAGTGTTAAATTATACAGTTAAGTTGTAATATCTCATTAATATATAATTTATTTTTAAATATACAATATACCACAAATTATTCTAAGGGTTGATTTTTTATATATTTAACAATTGAACAGTTCATGCGAATAAGGACAAAAATACCACTTTTTCGCAAATACGTTCTTACATAAATGCATTTGTAAGCAGAGCCCTACAATCCTCTGCACAAACTTTGAGAAAACTTTGACTTTTTGGTCTTAAAAAAATGACCCAGGAAAATTTTTTGGAACAAATTCCTGGTTCAATAGAATACATTCTACGGTTATCACAACAAAATTTTCAATGTAAAATTATTTTTCAAAAAAACTACTTGCTCTAAAAAACGATTGCTTTCGGAACAATTTCAAACAAAAATCATTGATTCTGGAATGTTAAGTAGAACCGGTTGCAGGGTAGTTTGATGGGTTCCGGCACCGATTATTTGGAACAGAAAATTTTGCTGGGGACATGATGATGAAATGATAAAAAATAATTTTTACTCAAAAAAAAAAAGGGTTTAGAATTTAAGAAAATGCTTGATATTTTGAAAAATGCCTTCTTAAGAAAGTCTCAAAAGAATTTAGAAACTTTTTCTTCAAAAAAATACTTAGATTCTGAGACATTTTTCCTAAA
Organism: Pegoplata infirma; assembly: GCA_963921195.1. NCBI lineage: Eukaryota > Metazoa > Arthropoda > Insecta > Diptera > Anthomyiidae > Pegoplata > Pegoplata infirma. The sequence goes on from OY992537.1 coordinate 32,005,070, forward strand.
AAAAGCTTTTATATTCTGAGATATTTTTCCTTAGAAAAAGTCTCAGAGTCTGGGTCTCAAAAGTTTTCCTACAGAAAAAGTATTTGATTCTGAGACATTTTTTATATAGACAAAATTTCAGAATCAGAGACATTTTCTCAGATTCTGTGGTATTTTTCCTAAAATTCGCATTTTCGTTGCATTTTTTCTGTAGAAAAATTCTCAGATTCTAAGAAATTTTTCCTATAAAAAATTCTTAGATTCCAGAACATTTTTTCTTTATAAAATATCACAAATTCTGAAAAAATTTTCCAAATTGAAAGAGGCTGAGATTTTTTTGTCAACGACTCTAAGACTTTTTTCTATAGAAAAATCCAGTCGGCAAAAAAAATCACACCTGACATACTGCTGACTCTCCCTTTATAAAATTGCTGACATCTTCCCAGTTGGAAAATGTGTCACTGAGGAAATTTCCACAGTGATTCCTTGAGGAAATGTCTTCGGGTTCTGACAAATCATAGGTAGTCCTTGATGACATGTCCTAACATTGCCAGCACTGAATGTTTGCTTTATGAGTGTGGACAATTCCTCTAAGACGTCTAAAAGGAAATGACTTCAGAATAGCAGTATATTAAATTAGAATTTTAAATCTGGGCAACTCTTTAATTTCCAAGAAAAAAATGGCAATATTATCGATTTATTTAAAATAAAATCGAAATCTAACAAGAAGAATAAAAGTTTTAAATAGACAAACAATTTTCAAAATAAAGTTTGGAACAAGTAGTTAGGTGTGGGACTAATAAACTGGAGGTTCCAGGTTCAAATCCAGTTGGGACTAAAAAAGGCGAAAAGTTTTTTCTAAACATGAGAAAGATAATTTATAAAAGAAAATGGATAAAAGTAAAAACAAAAGGAAATACGAAAATTGTTTGTATTTTCGCATGATCTACGTCAGACATTTCCCCAAAGAAGTCTTAGGTGACATGTCCCCAGAAGGTCAGCACTGACCACTGCTGACTTTGAGGAGGACATTTTGTAAATTTGTATGAAACTGTCCTCAACCCAGTACATAGAGATGTCTTGTGGACGTCAGCAGTGACTCTGACATGTCACCGCTCCGTCACTGAGGATGGCTCGAGGACGTTGCCAACTGGGTTCATACAATTTTTCAAAATGTCATCAATTACATGTCAGCAGTTGGTAAGCGGTTGTTTACACTAATTGTTAGTGGCCACCGATACTTGTTGACACTGCTGACCAACTGCTGACATGTCATTGATGACATTTTGAAAAATTGTATGAAGATGTCAGCGATTTCATAAAGGGAGAGTCAGCAGATTGTCAGGTGTGATTTTATTTTGCCAACTGGGAAGGTCTCATTGTCAGCTTTTGCTATTTATTTATTAGAGTTAATTTTGAAAATTTGATCTGCGGATATCATCGTTTTTTTGAAGGATTTAGGGGAACTAAAAAGAATGGCGGTATTTTTTTGGAAAAAACCCAGCAAAACTTAGATTACCAAATAAGGTATAAAATAAGGTATAGGATCTCTTATTTTATACATTGCAGCATTGATGATTTTAACAGGCGATGAGACTCAAAGTAATGCATACACATTATCACAAAGAATACCAGTAAGGTATAAAATAAGTCATAAATTTATAACGAAGAATACGAGTAAGGTGTAAAATATATGATATTTTATAAGTTACGAGAAATGAAATAATATAGCATACCAAAAGATAATATATAAGGTGTTACGAGTAGTGAAAAAGTAATTTTGTATTAAATTTACTCACGTGATTGTAAGTGAGTGTAAGTAGATAAAATATGCTCGTGAGTGTGTGTGGTTAGAAATTTCCTGTCGTGAGCCCATATCTAGTTTTAACTTATGCATTTTTTTATAAAATACTTATTTTTTATGTTATTGTAATGCATTATGCATCCAATTATAAATAATACATTATTTCAAACTTTCAAATAATACATAATGTAACCAAATATAAGTCATCCATGATTTAATGTTTAGAAATAACAAATATGAAATACATTTGTTCCAATAATCATGCATTACGTAGCAAATTATTAGTAATGCATTATTTTTCATTTGAAAATAATACGTTGTGGAACAAATGTTTGGTAAGACATCATAAAATAATGCTACAAATAAGTTATATGCATTACCTGGTAATGTGTTATATAATCACTACCCATTACCAAAGTTTTGCTGGGAAATTCGGTCCTTGGGGTGGTTCAACGCGTCTGAAAACGCGAATTTTGAGCTGATTTTTCAGCAGAGCTTAAACTGCTGAATATATCGCAAATCTGACTTCACCAGTCGATTCTACAGCAAAAAATAATACAATGGTCATTTTCAAACTCTTAAAAAAAAAGTTCCAAAAACCCACCACAGAGGGCGAAAATATAAGGTTTTTCTATTTTCTTTTTAAATTAATATTTTAAATATGCACAATTAAAGGGCATTTTCAGCTTGACAAAATGGTACCAAATTTTCCGTTCTATCACAATCCGTTAAAAAGTTATCTGCTTTCAAAATGGACAAAAACACGTTTTTTGAGAACTTTGACCTCAATTTTCTCGAAAACATGACGTGATAGAAAAATTTGAAACTAGATTCAGCATCGAAATGTTAATCGAAAACAAGTTTTATGATCCCAGAATATCATCCAAAAACATCACAAAAAAATTCTCTCAATAATGCACAAAAATGCGTTTTTTTTGAACTTTGACCTCAATTATCTCAAAAACCTGACGTTACGGAACATTTTGGAAACCAGATTAGGAATCAGCATTGAGATCAAAATCGAAAACGAGTGTCCAAACCACGGACCCATCCAAAAAAAATTCAAATTTCGGTTAGTGTTTTAAAATTTTGCCATTAGAAAAAAAACTTTGAAGCCTTATAACTTTTTAATGGGTTGTGATAGAAAGGTGCTTTTTGTACCATTTTTCTTAGCAAAAACTGCCTCTTCATCGTGCATGATTAAAAAAATAATAATTTTTTTTTTTAAATCGATTTTTCCGCCCCCTGCTGTGGGTTATTGGAACTTTTTTTAAGAGTTCAAAAAACTGCTATTGTTTTATTTTTTGGTGTAGAATCGACTGGTGAAATCAGATTTGCAATATATTCAGCCGTTTTTTCTCTGCAGAAAAATCAGCTAAAAATCCGAGTTCTCAGATGCTTTGAACCACCCCAAAGAGTGAAAGTTTTTCCAAAAAAATACCGGCATTCTTTTTAGCTCCCCTAAATCCTTTAAAAAAATTATGATATCCGATAAACAGATGAAGTGACATAGTCACCAAACGAACTCTAATGTATATATATATTCGATTAGAGTTTTATTCTAGCTCGAGGCCCAAAAATATTTCTTTTTATGATATTCTCATAATAGATTAAAAAAATAAAAAACAACTTTCTAAAATTTATTTTAAAATTCTTGGCTCGTTATGGCTCTTTTTATTCAATTCTACGACAGTCGTCTTTCACTAGTTAAGAGATCAGATCTTTAAAGTTCAATGACACTTTTTTTATGTACAGCTTTAAAAAAAAATATTCACATTTAAAAAAAAACATTTTTTTTTTTAATTTTCCAGACCACACATGATACTTTAACATACATCAACATATTTAAGGAAAGAGATAATGTTTGTTAATATCATGTTTCTTTTATACATAGAAAATACACAGAAAATAACACCCTAATATAATAAGATGAATACACATATAATCCCTTTAGTATCATGACAATCAAATTTTCCTGGAAAAACAAAATGACAAAATAACACAGAGTAGAACGTAATAAAACAACAGCATTTCCAATTTTTCTAAGAATTTTTAGTTAGTTTTTTTTTTTTTTTTATTATTTCTTTGATAATTAACAAGGTATAAAGAAAGAATCTACATTTTAACATCGCACAGTGGGGTAGAATAAAATATTTAAAAAGCTTTTCTTAAAAGCTGATCGGATTGGTATTCCAGCAATAGCTGTAGCTTCAAGCTTAAGTTTACAAAATGAACTTCATAGAACTTCTGGGAAATGTGTCGAAGTGTTCCAAAGTAGGGAACTTTAAGTAAAGGAAAGCTTTCGAGTTCCTTATAATACAGAGTTTAAAAAAAAGGGTTGCGACACAGAAACTATATGTGACAAAGTCTGTATATTTTGCTCTTCTTAAATTGACACCTTTTACATATTTTGAAAAGAGTGTAATGAAAGTTGCCAAAAGTAAAAATATTTATTTTTTAGCTGAAAATTCTTGTTTAATAAAGAAAATAACCAATTCTTAAATAAATTCCAAATTACTGAATTTACCGGAAAATGGTGTAGCTTTTTGAAATTGAAAGGTAGAAATTAGGACACATAAATATGTTACAACTAGTGAGTGATTTATAACGTTGTCAGCTTAAAGTTATAAGATACCAAAGTTGTTAAATGTGTAAGAAAGCTTAAATTACTATATTGATACGCAAAATTAAGAGAATATTCAATATTTATTCGACAGCTGAAAAAGTGACAGCTTAAATATATTTGTTTCTAACTTGTTATAGTAAAATAGTTACAATTTCGAATATTTTTATTAATTCTGGGAAAAAAAATCATTTTGTGACTAAAAACAATTAAAAATAAGTAAAAAAATAAATGCCGGTCAAGACCGACCTGTGTTATATGGTCAATGTACACCAATGTTTGCCGAAAAATGTTTTTTTTTTACTAAAAAAAATAACTTAAGCCCCTATGACACTACATTTTTTTTTGTATTGATGAAATTTATGTGAACAGTGCAAATATATCACCATAGGAAACCTGAACAAGTGTGAAGAGTAAAAGTAAACTAAAAAAAACAGTAAACGTCAAATTTTATTCTTGTGTTATCGATAAATTTGGTTATCAAATGATTGAGTGTCAAAAAAAAATGTAAAAATTTTACATATTTTTTTGACATTTACGCTTTAATGATATTAAGTGTTGCCAACTTTTCTGTTTTTCATTAAATGAAGCGACTTTTTTGTTTTTTTGACGGTTTTTGGTATTTATTCAGCGGGTTTTTATTTAAATGAAAGTAATCATCACTATTTGTTTGTTTATTTTATGTTTCTTTTTCATTTCTTCTTTTGCTGTTTCATTCTATCAATTAATAAAAAATAAAATACAAAAAAAATGTAGTGTCATAGGGGCTTTACGCGGAAACTCCGAACGGATAGATTTGCATCATTAATTAAGAAGTTTTTAGTATATACCTTTTATCTCGCATTGTTGCATTCACATGTACTTATGAGGCATTCCACATCAAATGTCCAGCAAAAGCAATCATGTGTCCCATAAATGTCCCAATAGGTGGTGTGGATAATAGGTGGTATGGAACTAAGAAAATTTCGTTTTAAGTTTTTTAATTTTTCAAAAACTTGGCTAAGGAGGTTAAATATTGGGAAAATCGGCCGCTGTTCCAACAAAAAGTAGTTCACGTAAAAAATGTAAAAATTAAAATTTTCGATATTTTTTTGGTGTTCTAGATTTCATTATAAAGTTTGGTGAAAGTAAAACGAATGAACTTTATTAATTATAACCCAGCAAAAATAAATCGAGATTTTGGGGACACAGCATCTTTTTATAGCATACAGAAGCGCATCCAAAGAGCGCTCTTGAGGATGCAGTGAAAGTAAGGGGGGGGGAGCATTTTTAATTTTTTGTTAAGATATTTTATATAAAACTTATAATATAAAATTATTTTTTGATAAAGTTTAACACTTGCTTTACTTCTTAATATTTTTAACTCTTTTTACGTGAAAAAACATCAGTGTTGGACAAAGACACATGATTTGACTGCATCATTATTATTAACGTGCTTGAAGCGGGGTGTGTAGTGTAAATATTCAATAAATTCTGAGAATTTAAAATTTATTAAACATATTAAAAATTTTATATATTTAATAAATGTATAGGTATTATATTTATTTATTTTATTTAAGTAAAACCACAACGTTAATTTAATTTATTAATATATTTATTAATATCAATTAGTGCGAATAAAAACAAATGACTGGAAATTTTATGTCAAATGTAAACAGTAAATATATAGCAATTAAAAGCAAGCAATTTGTATTTAATATAAAAGTGTTTATAAAAATTATTAAATACAGTAAAATCTAATAATAAATGATATTAAGAACTAGAAGTACTTAATTTTTTAAATCTCTTTCGACAATAAAATCTCTGCCAAATATTAATTTACACTTAAGTATTCTTAATTCAATAGTTTTTTTTTTTAATTTATCCGCTTCTGAGAGATCTTACTGTAAATATTTATGTATTTAAAAATTATAAAAAAAAAAAAAAATATAATGATTTTAAATATCAGTTGGTATATAAAATAACAATAAACACCAGTTAATAGTTATATCGATGAGAATAAAGTAGTAACAATAAAACATGTTATAAAAAAGTAATAATTTGAAACTTGTCAATAATGTGTGAATATAATATCAATTATTTAAATAAAATTAATCGGTTAACCGATAATTAATAATTAATCGAATAATTTTAAATGGATACTGAGATATAAAAAATATTCATCGGCTTTCAATAATCGCTTTGAAAAACTTTCATATCAATTTTGGTTGCGGAACAACAACGGTAATTGGTACCGTTATTCTAGGATGGTATAGGTATCCAACATTCCAAATAAAAACACCTCATTTAAATGTTAACTAAACATTTCTTGAGCTTTATAAATTTATATCTACTGTTAATCTTAAATTCTATTTTTTGGGTCATTGAATTTTCAATAATCTGTCAATTTGCAGCATCTTCAATTTTAAATCCTTTTTGATACGTACTTTGGGATAATTTTGCTTTATTTAACTCTTACCCGTATTTAAGATTAAGTGTTAAATAAATGTTTAAAAATTAGTGACGCATTAAATTTACTATTTTGTATGGATATTGTAGCATGGAAAATCTATTTCGGTAGTTAAAAGAATTCATGTTAATAAATGTTATTTTTTTTTCCAGTGTAATTTATCCTAAGTGGTTTATTTAGGTAACCGATTCAATTAAAAATACAACCCTGTTGTTTTTAAACATCACTATTAGTTATCAAAAGAACAAAGTTGACAGTTCACGGAACTATCACTCGTTATCTTTTGATCGGTCGTTCTTCTAACCTTACTTGACACGCTATGAAAAACGTGATTTTTATTCTGTAGAAGGCAAGTGAAACGAGAAGGTCTCGTAAGTTCCGGTATAAAAGTTAAAAATTTTTATTTTAAATAAGTTAGTGGAAAAAGTTTTATAAAATTACATCTAATAATTTTTCGATTATAAAACAAACGCATTATAATTTGCGTACGCAATTTGTTTTACGCGGGACGTACTACAAAGCCTTCAACAGGTGGATGAATTGCGGCATCCACAAAAATTTCCATCAAAAGCCGGCTAACAACGTGTTTTTGGTAAGAGTAAATTCTATAATTTGTGCCTCATAAATCTGATCGTGCGTTTTCATTTAGGAACGTATTTTCCGGACGCGGGCCTTCTCGTAAATTATAGTTTTTGGATTTTTGAATCGACATATTTGGAAACTTTAGCGGAATTCTAACCTACAAAATAATTGGTTTTGCGCAAATTACATTAAAACATTACAACAACAGGCCACATTGCATAAGAGCCTCATGGGATTATGTAATATCATCACCGTCAATCGATTGCGAAGTTTTAATTAACCAAACATCACCTACAATCCTACACATCAGTCTTGTTCTCGCAAAGCCGTCATCATCTTTAAATTTATGCTGGTTTTCCAGTCCATTCAACGTTAATTTTTTACCAACAAACTAAATTTATTAATTATTAGAATGCCGATTATACACCATCCACGTCCGTCCGTTGTGTCTCATCTTTCCCAGAAATAATCCCATATTTAGTCCGTCCATTTATACGCCGCATAATTATACACCTGTCCGTCTGTAAGTTGTGTTTGTCCAGTTAATTTTTCCATAAATCTGTTTTTTTTCCATTCATCCATTAAAGCTCATTTCGAAATTATCGTTGGTGAATACACTCACGTATAGGTTAAGTCGGAAATATTTTTTTTCATTCCCTTATGAGAATAAATCTTATACGAATAAATTTCTTATAACAATAATGAATTTTTTTCCCGTCCTATAGACAAAATATTAAGAACTAAGCTCACTTCAAAGAAAGTTTAAAGAATTTTTTTTGTAATTTAGAATCATACAAAAGCTTTTAGTTAGAAACAATAAGACACAAATTTGGTGTTTCAAATTTAGTTTTTGGTTACGTGCTCACTAATAAAATAAATTTAAAGAACCCACCCTCCTTTAGCATTGGAATCAACAGCATCATGACGTCACGAGGCTGCAGTTTATCCAGGTAATGAATGCATTTTATAAAGTTCTTTTTTAAATTTATTATTGAGCTCGTTAAAGAAAGTATTAATAATTAAATAATATGAATTTTAGAAAAATAATAATCAAAACAAAACAGTGTTAAAATATAATAATAAGGAAAGAATTAGTTAAGAAAATAAGCTAAAGAAACAAATAAAAGAGAATCCAGATTTTAAGAATTTCTTTTTAAGCTCATTCGAATGCAAACGTTATGCATATGTTCATTTTAATATTCTCTCTTAAACATTAATTTTTGCATCTCACGCTCTTAAGTAGTGACAATAGGAGAGCATTTCCATTAATTCTCTTTCTGGTTTTGTTTTCAATTTTTGCGCAACTTAATGAAGTTGTGTAGTTATTTTGTAGTTAATAAGATCTCTTTTGTTGAAGTTTAATATAAATAAAATGTTCATTAACTAAACTAATAAGAAACTCCTCAGTTTTTCAATCATGTAGAGAAGAATAGTCATACGCTCTAACATCTATGGTGTGTATATATTTCAGAAAAAACAACGTTATGATTATGAAAATTTTAGTATTGTGTCACCCTTTCGTCCCTCCCCACGACCAGGCTGAGCTAGACTGTGCAAAACATAAGGGAGCACAGGGACGGGAGTTTATTGTTGTCAGCTCTCTTTAATTTTTATCGTGGAATGTTCGTTGGCCTGTATGCACCAACAGAACATGCTACAGATATTATGGCGCCCAAACCGGCTTAAGGTTGCAGTATTTGGTGTTTCACCAAATTCTTGCATACAAACTTAAGAGTATATTTTTTTTAAGAGCAAAGTCATAATGTTGTGTTGTTGTTAAAGTTTTTTAAAGTAGAATTCTCTTTGGTGTTTGAAGTTTTGTTTTGGATCATTGTGGTATGATTTAAATTTTTGTTTAAATACAAAATTTATTCCTGCTTTGGTAATTTTTTGGGATAAGTAAGAATTTATAGATGATACTGTTTAGTACTTCATATTTCCTTGCCCAGTTTGGTTGATGATGTCTGAATTTGGTATTGACTTTTAAGGGTCATTCCATTTCCATCATGCAACAGTTGTAAAGAGATTTCTAATTTGTTTCTTTTACGTATTACTCACTAATTTAAAGTCTACATGTGCGGAAAGTTGAGGAGTTATTTATGAACATTAATTATATTTTTTTTTGCGTTATACTTTGTGGTATAAAAAATTTTTCGGTCAATTTTGTTGATTATATTTCGGTTTATTTTTTTTTGGTTTATGACATATTTTTTTTCCTATTTTATTTAAATTTTGGTTATGAATTTTTTTTTTATTTTGATTTTGTAAATATAAGATGGATTTTGCGTTATTAGATAGCGAAGAAGTTCGGCATGAATGCCAGATTAGAGGATTACCTTTAGAGGGTAATGTTCGTAAATTGGCTAATGATTTAAATACGGTATATTCTGAAGAACAAGATGGGAAGAGATTATTTACTGCGGTTCATGTAAATACTGTTCCTCAAGAACTGGAAGCGTTAACCAGTAAAATTGATGATTTAAAACGGATGGCGGAACAAGCATTAAAATCAAATGATCGTGAATATGAGAAAAGGGCGATAGCAAAGGCTATTCATTGTCGTAGTAGGATTGATATTTTAGGTAGTAGGGCTCCTCATTTAAGTGCCAATATTGCAGGTTTAAAAAATGAGGTGAAATCCATTATGGAAAAACTTTGGGTCGATCCCACAACTACTAACAGTGTTTCTCTAGTAGATATTTCTACACAAGAAGATAGGAGACAATCTTTAGGTGCTACTTCTGGATTAGGGCTAACTATGGGTCATACCATACCGACTCCTAGTAGACAGTCATTGCCTGCTCCTACTGCTGGAAATTATACGCAGAATTATACACCTAGAGAAAATCCGAATTTACAGTCATTTGGAGGTGCTCGAAAGAGATATGACAGTAGACCAAACTATAATTCGAATAATAGAGCACATTTTCAGTCAGGTTCGAATAGAAATCATAACCCGAACACATATCGGGGTAATTCAAATTTTGTTAACCCGGCTATGGCCGTTCGTTCAGATCAACAGCGCAGATTCGAAGATCAACTAAACGCAGCTGCTGATGATGTGTCTAGATTAGATATTTCCAATTCTTCAAATAATTCTTCGTCAGATATTAGTAGAAAGTTAAGAAATATTCCTAATTGGGGTTTAAAGTTTAACGGTCAGCCGAGTCCTATTACGGTAGAACAGTTCGTAAAACGAGTTGAAATTCTAGCATTTAGTGATGGTATCCCTTTAGACAGATTATGTTTTTCTATGCACCAGTTGCTTACGGATAATGCAAAGGTTTGGTTTTGGATATTTATCCAGGATACGGAGAACCCAAAATGGGAAGAATTTAAGTCGAAACTTAAAAGCGAATTTAAGACTGTTACATCAGATCATGATATTCGTCGTATTATGGAAAATCGAAAACAAAAGGGTCGTGAAACTTTCAGTGAATTTAAGTTATCCATAGAAGAGATGAATTCTCAATTGCGGTCTAAATATGCAGAGGCAGAATTAGTTAGTTTGTTGAGAAACAACATGCATCCAGCTCTTCGTAAGAAATTGACCTTAGAGCATCCGCGTACTGTTCTCGAATTGAAAACTATGTGTATGGAATACGAAAAAGGTTTAGCTGATATAGGTGAAACTTTGGATGACCAATTAATCACTAAAAAACGTTTTGGCAATGAAATTGCTTTTGACCCAGTTTTAGAATATAACAGTTTGACACAACAGAGTCAGGGAACTGCTGTAGAAGAAAATTCTTTAGTGATTTGTTGGAACTGTAAAGATATTGGTCACGGTTTTAGAAATTGCTCTAAGGAGAAAGTTCATGATTTTTGTTATAATTGCGGTGCTTCAGATGTAACGAGGCCCAACTGCGTAAATTGTAATCGTTTAAACAGACCAGCGGACGCAAGGCTGGGGAATCTTCGCCGTCCGACTGCGTCATCTCCCCTAATGGGTCAGCCACAAATTTTAAGGCACCGTCAGAGTCAGCCTACTCAGTCCACCCAAAACGAAACCCTATAAATATTTTAAATCGTATTCATCGCGTAAATAATTATTTTCGTATTAAAAGAGAAGAAAAACGTAAATTTAGGCAGGCGAAATTTAATTTAGCGGTAGATGGTAGACCGATGGTAAAAGTTGTATTATGTGGTAGAATTGTCGAAGGTTTATTGGATAGCGGAGCCAGTATTACAGTTTTAGGTAAAGGTTGTTTTGAATTTTTGGAAAATTTTAAGATTTCGTATAAAGAGGTAAATTATGATGTTCAGGTTGCAGGTGGCGCTGCTCACCAAATAAAAGGATTTGTTTATTTGAAAATTAATTTTGACGGTCGTGAAAAAACTTTGAAAATTTATTTAGTTCCATCTTTTCATCGTTTATTGACTTTAGGTATGGATTTTTGGTCAGCTTTTGATATTTTTCCGGCTTTTGCCAGTGAAATTAGTATAAACGCTGAGTCAGATCCAAATCAACATGTATTGACACCCGAACAACAAAAACAACTCGCGGAGGCAATAAATGAAATACCGTCATATAATAAGCTCGGATTAGGTAGAACAAAATTGTTAGAGCACGATATTGACGTAGGGGACGCTAAACCCGTCAAACAACGCGTTTACCCAATATCGCCGGCGATGTTGAAAGAAATGGACAAAGAAATAGATGAAATGATTAGATTAGATATTATTGAGAAATGTGATTCTAGTGGTTGGTGTTCAAATGTAGTTATGGTTAAAAAATCGAACGGTTCTTGGCGATTATGTCTCGACGCGAGAGAGATAAATAAACCAACTATAAAGGATGCGTATCCCTTAACTACAATTGATGGTGTTTATAGGCGTATCGGAAAAATTAAATATGTTTCGAAATTAGATTTGAAGTATAGTTTCTGGCAAGTACCGTTAACGGAACGAGCCAAAAACATTACTGCATTTCCGGTTCCGGGCCGAGGTCTTTTCCGATATAAAGTGATGCCGTTCGGTTTAAAAAACGCGTCGCAAACACTTTGTAAGTTGATGGATATGGTCGTGCCTTATGAATTACAATCGGATATTTTTACTTATATTGATGATGCGTTGATTTGTTCAGAAACTTTTGAAGAACATTGTCGTTTAATTAGAATTTTCGGAAATCGGTTACGCGAAGCAAATATTACTGTGAATGTCGAAAAATCAAAGTTTTGTCAACGTGAAACGGATTATTTAGGTTTTGTCATCGGCGAGAACGGTTTAAAACCAAATCCCGAAAAGGTAGAGGCTATCGTTAATTTTAAAAGACCAACAACGTTAAAAGAATTGAGACGGTTTACAGCTATGTGCCAATGGTATATGCGGTTAATTCCAAATTATGCTGCTATTGCCGCGCCTCTCACCGATATGACATCGCCTAAAAAGTATACTAATGAATGGTCTCAAGAAGCCATAGATGCGTTTGAAAAATTAAAGCATATGTTGAGTTCGGAGCCTGTTTTGTCTTCGCCGGATTATAATCGTCAGTTTATAATACAATGTGACGCGTCGACGAGCGGTATAGGCGGAGCGTTGATTCAGAAGGATGACAGTGGGAACGAAAGACCCGTGGCCTTTATGTCTCGGAAGCTGAACGGCGCGCAAAAGAACTACAGCATTACTGAGTTAGAATGCTTGGCGGCCGTTCTAGCCATTAAAAAGTTTCGTCCGTACATAGAGGGCACGCGGTTTGTCGTTGTCACTGATCATGCCAGCTTACGGTGGCTAATGTCATTGCGCGATTTAAGTGGTCGACTGGCCAGATGGTCGATAAAATTGCAAGCGTACGATTTCGAGATTATTCACAGAAGCGGTAAAGAAAATATTGTCGCCGACGCTTTGTCGCGTGCAGTCGAGAGTCTGTCTATTGAAATTTCAGAAAACTTTGTTGATTTAAATTCGGAAGCGTTTAAAGACCCTAAATATTTAGAATTGGTCACATTGGTTGACAGGTCTCCAGACAAATATCCCGATTTAAAGATTTTAGAAAATAAAGTTTATAAACGTGTAGCATTTAGGGACAAAATTGTTAGTTCAGAGTCCGAATGTTGGAGGTTGTGGTTACCCGAATCGCTTCGGGAAAATGTCTTAAAGCAACTACATTGTCCTCCAAATTGTTCTCATCCCGGTGTGAATAAGCTTCTTGAAAAGGTAAGGCGGTATTATTACTGGCCTAAATGTTTATCGGATGTAGTCAATTTTGTAAAAATGTGCGAAATTTGTAAAATTTCAAAATTGCCTAATACAATTAACCGTCCACCTATGGTACCTAGGCAACCAGCTATTAGACCGTGGCAAGAATTGCACATTGATTATGTCGGTCCATTTCCGAGGAGTAAATCAGGATTTACTCAAGTTTTAGTAATTTTGGATAATTTTTCTAAATATGTTATAGTCCGTCCTGTCAGACAAGCGACAGCAAAAGTCACCATTGAAACTTTGAAGGAATACGTTTTTAATTATTTTGGCGTTCCACAGAAAATTTTATCGGATAATGGTTCCCAATTCGTATCGCACGAATTTAAGAATTATTTGGATGGTCTTGGTATATCACATATCCGAACAGGCTTTTATTCGCCACAGGCGAATTCAGCTGAACGTGTTAATAAAACTATTTTTACAGCAGTCCGAATGTACATTAAAGACAGTCATAGAGATTGGGATCGGAATTTAGGTTCCATCGCTTGTGCTTTTCGTAACGTAGTTCACGAATCGACAAATTTTAGCCCATATTATACGTTATTTGGTATTCATATGATTCAACATGCTAACGAGTATAAAATTTTAGAAAAAATAGATTGTTTGTCAGGTGATTCTCCCGAAGTTTTATCGAGGACTGATCGTTTGCAGGTTATTCGTGGAAAGGTTGTTGAATGTTTAAAAAAAGCCCAGGAACGTCATTCGAAGGGTTATAATCTGCGTTCACGAGAAGTAACGTATAATATTGGTCAAATTGTTTATAGGAGGAATTTTCCTCAAAGCGATGCAGTTCGCGGGTTTAGTGCTAAATTAGCTCCAAAATTGATTAAGTGTAGGGTGAAGTCCAAATGCGGGAATTCCATTTATGAAATTGAGGACATGGCAGGAAAATATGTAGGTAGATATCACGCGAAAGATTTGACTATCTAGATATGCCCGGCTTGTTCAGAGTATCTCAGGGTGTGGATCGTACCCACGTTGGGCAAATTTTCCTTTCCGAATCCAATGTCTTGCCGGTGTTAGCCATTCTATTCGTTTTGTAGCATGGAAAATCTATTTCGGTAGTTAAAAGAATTCATGTTAATAAATGTTATTTTTTTTTCCAGTGTAATTTATCCTAAGTGGTTTATTTAGGTAACCGATTCAATTAAAAATACAACCCTGTTGTTTTTAAACATCACTATTAGTTATCAAAAGAACAAAGTTGACAGTTCACGGAACTATCACTCGTTATCTTTTGATCGGTCGTTCTTCTAACCTTACTTGACACGCTATGAAAAACGTGATTTTTATTCTGTAGAAGGCAAGTGAAACGAGAAGGTCTCGTAAGTTCCGGTATAAAAGTTAAAAATTTTTATTTTAAATAAGTTAGTGGAAAAATTTTTATAAAATTACATCTAATAATTTTTCGATTATAAAACAAACGCATTATAATTTGCGTACGCAATTTGTTTTACGCGGGACGTACTACAAAGCCTTCAACAGGTGGATGAATTGCGGCATCCACAAAAATTTCCATCAAAAGCCGGCTAACAACGTGTTTTTGGTAAGAGTAAATTCTATAATTTGTGCCTCATAAATCTGATCGTGCGTTTTCATTTAGGAACGTATTTTCCGGACGCGGGCCTTCTCGTAAATTATAGTTTTTGGATTTTTGAATCGACATATTTGGAAACTTTAGCGGAATTCTAACCTACAAAATAATTGGTTTTGCGCAAATTACATTAAAACATTACAACAACAGGCCACATTGCATAAGAGCCTCATGGGATTATGTAATATCATCACCGTCAATCGATTGCGAAGTTTTAATTAACCAAACATCACCTACAATCCTACACATCAGTCTTGTTCTCGCAAAGCCGTCATCATCTTTAAATTTATGCTGGTTTTCCAGTCCATTCAACGTTAATTTTTTACCAACAAACTAAATTTATTAATTATTAGAATGCCGATTATACACCATCCACGTCCGTCCGTTGTGTCTCATCTTTCCCAGAAATAATCCCATATTTAGTCCGTCCATTTATACGCCGCATAATTATACACCTGTCCGTCTGTAAGTTGTGTTTGTCCAGTTAATTTTTCCATAAATCTGTTTTTTTTCCATTCATCCATTAAAGCTCATTTCGAAATTATCGTTGGTGAATACACTCACGTATAGGTTAAGTCGGAAATATTTTTTTTCATTCCCTTATGAGAATAAATCTTATACGAATAAATTTCTTATAACAATAATGAATTTTTTTCCCGTCCTATAGACAAAATATTAAGAACTAAGCTCACTTCAAAGAAAGTTTAAAGAATTTTTTTTGTAATTTAGAATCATACAAAAGCTTTTAGTTAGAAACAATAAGACACAAATTTGGTGTTTCAAATTTAGTTTTTGGTTACGTGCTCACTAATAAAATAAATTTAAAGAACCCACCCTCCTTTAGCATTGGAATCAACAGCATCATGACGTCACGAGGCTGCAGTTTATCCAGGTAATGAATGCATTTTATAAAGTTCTTTTTTAAATTTATTATTGAGCTCGTTAAAGAAAGTATTAATAATTAAATAATATGAATTTTAGAAAAATAATAATCAAAACAAAACAGTGTTAAAATATAATAATAAGGAAAGAATTAGTTAAGAAAATAAGCTAAAGAAACAAATAAAAGAGAATCCAGATTTTAAGAATTTCTTTTTAAGCTCATTCGAATGCAAACGTTATGCATATGTTCATTTTAATATTCTCTCTTAAACATTAATTTTTGCATCTCACGCTCTTAAGTAGTGACAATAGGAGAGCATTTCCATTAATTCTCTTTCTGGTTTTGTTTTCAATTTTTGCGCAACTTAATGAAGTTGTGTAGTTATTTTGTAGTTAATAAGATCTCTTTTGTTGAAGTTTAATATAAATAAAATGTTCATTAACTAAACTAATAAGAAACTCCTCAGTTTTTCAATCATGTAGAGAAGAATAGTCATACGCTCTAACATCTATGGTGTGTATATATTTCAGAAAAAACAACGTTATGATTATGAAAATTTTAGTATTGTGTCACCCTTTCGTCCCTCCCCACGACCAGGCTGAGCTAGACTGTGCAAAACATAAGGGAGCACAGGGACGGGAGTTTATTGTTGTCAGCTCTCTTTAATTTTTATCGTGGAATGTTCGTTGGCCTGTATGCACCAACAGAACATGCTACAATATCGAATAGATTTTTCATATTTACACCCTTCAATATTTTGAAGAATTTTTGGTGAAATAATATCTACATCTTTCTGCTACATATACACAAGGGTTGAGCAAATTTTAATTTTTTTTAGAATTTCAAAATCGTTGGGGTCGGAATAGTTCCTCTTTTAGAGTCAAGATTGAGTTTCTTTTTCGACTTGAAAATCGGAAAGTTCCGAACAAAGTGAAAAAAAAATGTACGCGAAGTGTTTGTTCTCTTGCCCAAGCTATTGAATCGTGATAATTTTCTGCTGTATAAATAGGTGTTCTTTCCAAAAAAAAATTTTTTCTAGAAAAAATAACTTTATATTAATTAGTCATTCCATGCAAAGCTCCTTGAAGTATCGGTCGAGGACCCATTATGTTTATATATTATAGGTCCTTAAGGGTTTCTAAGACATTATATTGATATCCAAAACCAAGTAACTAAAATTTTTGGTTTTAAGAAAATTAAACCAGTAATTCTTATTTTCTTTTTTGTTAATCGTTAGCTTATATAGTCACACTGACGTGACGTCCTGCAACTTTTTCAAAAATAGATACCAGCATAAAAACATTATCATGTTAAAAACAAGTATAAAAGTTAAGTTCTACTTGACCGAATATATGAATACCCTCCACAATGCCCTTTTAAAAGGATAGTAAATTTTTTAATGTAAACAAAATTAACAATTTTGATTAGAAATATTTTATTTTGAGTAAAAAACTTTTTTTTTTTTGTAATTTTTGTAAAAAAAAAAAAATAATTTACTATTTTTTTTTTTGAGTGTAAAATTTTTTTCGACTGTAATTTTTTTAGTGTAAAAATATTTCTGAGTGACAAAAATACTCTGTAAAGTAATTATTAAAGCATGTTTTTTTTAAACTCGGGGTTTTCAAAACGTGAATTTTATGTGAAACAAATCTCAAATTCAGGGTTTTGCTTATAACTTTTGAACCACTTGACCGATTTGGCTGAGATTTGAAACGAACCGAGACAGAAGAACCGCAAATATATATGCCACACTTCAGCACTCTCACAATTGTCGTTCAAAAGTAGCCTTGTGTTTTATATCATAAATTCATGAAAAACCATTGCCGAAATTCAGTCTTTTGCTCATAACTTTTGAACCACTACACCGCTTTCGCTGGATTGCAATACCAACCTGACCAGGTAAATGCCCAACATATATGCCAAACTTCAGGAGCCTCCGTAAAGTCTTTCAAAAGTTAGCGTATTTTCAACAGACGGACAGACGGACGGACGGAAGGACGGACATCGCTAGATCGTCTTAAAATCGATCGAGGATAATGAATATATATGGGGCATTCCATGCCAAATTGGTCACTTTGAAAATTTTTTTTTTTTAGATTTTCCCATTTGTTTACAGTTTTTAGTTCCCTTCGAAAACTTCTTCGTGGTAAATTTTCAGATTTTTTTGATGACCCGTTCAAAAGATATCGAATTTTTAAAAATTGGAAGTTTGTTTCTTTACTCAAATTTTTTTTCCTCATAACTTCTTCAATAATAGTCCAAATTTAAATTTTTTTTTATTCAAAATTTTTGTTTTTTTACGTACTTTGAAAAAAAAAATCCAAAAAAAATCTTAAAAGCGATTTTTAAGTTTTAAAATTTAAATCTCATTTGTGAAAATGTTTGTACTCTTCGATTTTTTTGATTTTTTTTTTTGTGTAAAACTTCTATCGATTCTACAAATTTTTTGCCCAGGAGGATCGTGGGATAACAACTATTACTATTTTTTAAAATTTTATAAAAAAATTTTATTGTAATTTTCCAATCTTAAAATCATTTCTACTGCTCCAATGGTGCGTCATAGAGGGGCTGTTTATAAGACCGACCCCCATTAATTTTTGCGTCTTAACATTTCTTTGGAACAAACTAATACTCTAACTCCAATTTCTAAGGGGGCTCCCACAGAAAACGGCAGTTTTTAAAATTTGCTCCAACCGCTCTAACTGCCCTATCTTCACTCCCCAAGTATGCTACCATTCAAATTTAGATTTTTATAAAATTTGCTCCAACTATTATTTGTATGGGAGCCTACTTAGGGAGTGGAGATATGGCGTAGGTATGTTTTAAAAAAATTTTGTAGGGTAAAAATAGATGGGTGTCGGTCTCATTAGTGACCCCTCTCGGAAGCACCATTGGACCGGTAGAAGCTGATTAAATAAAACAAATTTACAAAAAATAAAAAAATGTATGGGGACCACCTTAACAATTAGAGATAGAGGGTAGATGTTTTCAGAGAAAATGTTTGAAATAAAAAAATATTGTGGGTCGGTCATACATTTTGTTGCTCTAAGGGCACTATTAGGGCAGTTAGAGCGGTTGGAGCAAATATTAGAAAATGTCGTTTTGTGTGGGAGCAGCCCCCTTAAAAATTGGAGATAGGGTATTAGTTTGTTCCAAAGAAATGTAAAGACGTACAAATTTATGAGGGTCAGTCTTGTAAATGACCCCTCTATAACGCACCATTGGAGCAGTAGAAATGATTTTAAGATTGGAAAAAAACAATAAAATTTTTTCAAAAAATTTAAAAAATGGTAATAATCGTTATCCCACGATCCTCCTGGGCAAAAAATTTGTAGAATCGTTAGAAATTAAAAAAATTTCAAATTTTTTAAAAAAATTTCAAAAAAATCGAAGAGTACAAACATTTTCAAAAATGAGATTTACATTTTAAAACTAAAAAATCGCATACTAGAGCGCTTTTAAGAATTTTTTTTTTTTTTAAAGTACTAAAAAACAAAAATTTTGAAAAAAAATAATTTAAATTTGGATCATAAATGAAGAAGTTATGAGTAAAAGGAGTTTGAGTAAAGGAACAAACTACCAATTTTTAAAAATTCAATATCTTTTGAACGGGTCATCAAAAAAATCTGAAAATTTACCACGAAGGAGTTTTCAAAGGGTACTAAAAAGTGTAAACAAATTGGGAAAATCTAAAAAAAATTTTTTCAAAGTGTCCGATTTGACATGGAATGCCCAATATACTTTGTGGGGTCTTAGACCAATATTTCGAGGTGTTACAAACGGAATGACAAACTTATATATACCCTCTATCTCTAGAGTGGAGGGTATAACAAGTGAGAAAGCTATTGCGGGCAATACCAACCATACGATACCATACACCAGTATTTTCCGGAAAATGGAAAAGAGTCCAATATATTTTTTGTTAGAACTTTAATTAGTGTAGAAAACACACACAAATTAAGTTTGAGTGAAATTCGCCTTTTTTTGTCTACAATAGACCGATTTAACTAAATATCGGACGAAATTTTTATATGCACAAAGAATACAGTTTAGTTGTGCCAGCGGAATTGAGAGTTGTTATTATATAGTTCGGTTGTTATTATATAGTTTAATAATAACAACCGAAATTTTCGTTTGCGTTAATGTTTTGTGTTAATTATTTCCTTAAAAGGAAACTATTCCGACGATTTTGAAACTCAAAAAAAAAAAGCAAAACTTGCTCCACCCTTGTATACACACATATAACTGATTTTCAAACCATAACCAATTAGTATGCTTACCAAGTTATATTAACATGACCAAAATTGTAACAAACATGTTAATGGAGAGGATTTGCCTCAACAAATATATATGAATGAGTGTTGGTTAAATCTCAATGCAGAACATTTGTTTGACATATTAGTCCCAAAGCAATCAAAGTAATTGATGAAATACCCCATAACGTTGAAAGGCAACCAAAAACAAAAAAAAAACCGAAGAATTATAACAATAGATATAGATAGGGATAGTTATATCGATATCATATGTGTATTGACTTTTGACAAGGAGGTGGCACTTATAATTTTTAATTAATTTTAAAAAGATCACAAGTATAAAAATTTTATTTTACAGCAAAAAGTTTAAAAATTATTTGAGTTTATTAGAAAAAAATTTCAATAGATTTTTTTAGTAGTTTGGAAATCCTTAGATCGATATACATTAGGGCGTTTCACCAAAAACGTTTTTTTGGGTTTGACAACTCTTGAACAGGAATATGAATTCTTATGGCCTTAAAGATTTTTGAGATTTTTTTCAGATTTTTGGAAGCTCGGGATCAACTCGCTCAAATCGATTTTATCCAAACAATGAGGTTATGAAACATATTTTTTTTTTTCTCTGGTGCCTTTTTTACAAAACTGTACTTTTAAAATTTGCAAGCCTCCTAAAAAAAATCTCGCTGTCAAATTATAAGTGCAAAGGTCACTAAAATTCCCATTATGACAAAAACAGTTTATAATTATTAAAAAAAATTTTAACTAATAAAAAATCCATATTTTCACGCTAAAGTCTGAAAAAATCGAAAGTAAAACTTTGACCTTGAATTCCTTAAAAAGTACTCAATCGATTTTAATGACATTAAAAGTTGCAGAATTTTGGCCAATGAAAAATGATTTCAGCCACTGTGCATCTGTCCATTTTAAAGTTGTGAGCACAATACAGGTCGCAATTATCGATCGATTTATATAACATTTGAAACTTAAGCTTCCTTTGGCCCAAGGGCGGAACCTATTGAAATTAAGAAAAATCAGTCCATATTTATACCTAGCCACAATACAAACGTCCTTTATAATTTAGCTCAAATGACCATAATAACCGTATCATAATAGGCATTTATTCGAAATTTAGCAGGTAATTAACATGTCCTTTGGTGGCCTAATCAGACCCAAAAAAATAATTCTCCCGATATTCATTTAAATCGGTATATGGGAGACAAAAAACGACAAATTTCACTGAAATTTAATTTGTGTTGTCTACACTATTTGAAGTTCTAACAAAAAATAGCTTTCTCACTTATTTTTTCCACTTTTTTCGACACTTTCCCATTTCATGTTGGCGAAGTTTGTACTCTTGCCCAAACCATTGAATCATGATGATGTTTTGCTGTATAAATAGGTGTTCTTTCCAAAGCAAAATTTTTCTAAAAAAAAACGCTATAGGAGCAAATCCATGGAAAATTTAACTGACGGATCACTGATTTTGTTTATTTTTTATTATTTGATAGAGATTCGTAAATGATTAAAAACTATATTTTTTTGGAAGATGTGGGCTTTTAAAAAAGCGCTTTGTTGACAATATTGACTTTTAGACAGTTTTTTAACATTTTAGTGCTCGAAAACCGTAAGTCGTACGAAAAAACTTGTACGAACAATTTTGTTTATAAAATTATAGAGATTTACTGGGCTATTCATAATGAGTAAATTAAATCTAATGTAAGTTTATTTGACTGATATTGCATGAATATTTGTCAAATAAACCTACTTTAAGTACACTGTAAGTATTATGAATAAAGGCCTTAAAATTTAGAACTTTTTTTTTAAATTTCAACAAAAAATTTTGAAAACAATATTTAAAAGCCCCTACTTTCTGGGAAGGACACCATGGTTTTCCAAAAATTAAATTTTGTTTTAAATCTTAGAATGTCCTTTTAACGCTATTAAAATTTCAGACAGGTATTTTTTTCATATCGTTGAGCAATAAATGTGACAATATTGTTGATAAAATTGTGGAGATTTAAAATTTAGAAACAAAAAAAAATTTAAAAAAAAACTTATGAAAATTTTTTAAAATAATTTTTGAATGTTCTTTTCTACTGACAAGGACACCATGGATTTCCAAAAACAAAATTTTCTATTAAAGTTTAGAGTGTCCTTTTAACGATGTTAAGATTTCATGGAGGTGTTTTTTCGTGTTTTCGAGAAATAAATTTTCAAAGTTGGTGATAAAGCTAAATATTTGATTTTTTGCCAAAATTTTGAAAAAATCTAATATTTGGCTAACAAACTTTGAAAATTAATTGCTCAACAATACGAAAAAACACCTCTCTGAAATTTTAATAGCGTTTAAGTCCTACCCTACTATAAACTTATGATAAAATCGACAACATTTCTACATATTATATGGGTAAATATGTTCCAATTGCAAGAGTGAGCCAGTGTAAAATTGAGATTTAAAACATATCAAAATCTATAACAAAAAAAAAAAAAAAAATGTTATATACACAAGTGTAGTAACTAACAAATTTGATTGTTATACCATGGGGGGATCAAAACAAATAAACGCATTTATAAAGGCACATTTTCAATCATTTGTCCCCTTTCGTATTTATTTTTTTTTCCAAAAAAAAAAAATTGTATTTTATATATTTTAGGTAATTTGGCAATGTAAACACAGTCATTTGAAAAGATTATAAGGGTCTTTTTGGGTATTTTACATTCACACACGCAGTCACAAACTTTTTGGGTATACTTAAACATATTTAAAAAATAGTATGTTTATTTACCAATAGTAGTGAAGGGGAATATTGAAAGACTTTTTACCTTTCAAAAATTAGTTATATTGGGCGACCTAGCGATAATTAAAGACAAAGTGATTTAGTTTAAATTTAAAACCTAATTAATGCAATTTTATCATTAATGTAAGTATTATGATTTTTCGGGAAAATTTCGTTAACTCCCGAACTAACAGAAATATCGTCCAGAGCAAATATAGTGGTCGGCTTAAATTTAATAAAGATTGGGTCTTATTCATATGGATATGGTATGCCTTCACATAAACACTCCCCAAAATTTACACATTTTCATAAAAAAAATATTTTAAGAAGCCAAATTTTTACAATGTGATGCTACCGTTTAATAGGCATTTAATACCTTTTTTGCTGATATGGAAACATCATACAGTTTCTTAGAAAGAAATGGCTGTAAAATCCAAAAAAAAATTGTTCGCCATTTTTTGAAACCCTAAATCCCCGATATGGCCGGTAAGCCGAGACACCCCAAACTTAGAATTGTCTCTTTTTATACCCTCCACTCTAGTGATAGAGGGTATATATAAGTTTGTCATTCCGTTTGTAACACCTCGAAATATTGGTCTAGGACCCCATAAAGTATATATATTTATGATCCTCGATCGATTTTAAGTCGATCTAGCGATGTCCGTCCGTCCGTCTGTCTGTCTGTCTGTCTGTCTGTCTGTCTGTCTGTCTGTCTGTCTGTCTGTCTGTCTGTCTGTCTGTCTGTCTGTCTGTCTGTCTGTCTGTCTGTCTGTCTGTCTGTCTGTCTGTCTGTCTGTCTGTCTGTCTGTCTGTCTGTCTGTCTGTCTGTCTGTCTGTCTGTCTGTCTGTCTGTCTGTCTGTCTGTCTGTCTGTCTGTCTGTCTGTCTGTCTGTCTGTCTGTCTGTCTGTCTGTCTGTCTGTCTGTCTGTCTGTCTGTCTGTCTGTCTGTCTGTCTGTCTGTCTGTCTGTCTGTCTGTCTGTCTGTCTGTCTGTCTGTCTGTCTGTCTGTCTGTCTGTCTGTCTGTCTGTCTGTCTGTCTGTCTGTCTGTCTGTCTGTCTGTCTGTCTGTCTGTCTGTCTGTCTGTCTGTCTGTCTGTCTGTCTGTCTGTCTGTCTGTCTGTCTGTCTGTCTGTCTGTCTGTCTGTCTGTCTGTCTGTCTGTCTGTCTGTCTGTCTGTCTGTCTGTCTGTCTGTCTGTCTGTCTGTCTGTCTGTCTGTCTGTCTGTCTGTCTGTCTGTCTGTCTGTCTGTCTGTCTGTCTGTCTGTCTGTCTGTCTGTCTGTCTGTCTGTCTGTCTGTCTGTCTGTCTGTCTGTCTGTCTGTCTGTCTGTCTGTCTGTCTGTCTGTCTGTCTGTCTGTCTGTCTGTCTGTCTGTCTGTCTGTCTGTCTGTCTGTCTGTCTGTCTGTCTGTCTGTCTGTCTGTCTGTCTGTCTGTCTGTCTGTCTGTCTGTCTGTCTGTCTGTCTGTCTGTCTGTCTGTCTGTCTGTCTGTCTGTCTGTCTGTCTGTCTGTCTGTCTGTCTGTCTGTCTGTCTGTCTGTCTGTCTGTCTGTCTGTCTGTCTGTCTGTCTGTCTGTCTGTCTGTCTGTCTGTCTGTCTGTCTGTCTGTCTGTCTGTCTGTCTGTCTGTCTGTCTGTCTGTCTGTCTGTCTGTCTGTCTGTCTGTCTGTCTGTCTGTCTGTCTGTCTGTCTGTCTGTCTGTCTGTCTGTCTGTCTGTCTGTCTGTCTGTCTGTCTGTCTGTCTGTCTGTCTGTCTGTCTGTCTGTCTGTCTGTCTGTCTGTCTGTCTGTCTGTCTGTCTGTCTGTCTGTCTGTCTGTCTGTCTGTCTGTCTGTCTGTCTGTCTGTCTGTCTGTCTGTCTGTCTGTCTGTCTGTCTGTCTGTCTGTCTGTCTGTCTGTCTGTCTGTCTGTCTGTCTGTCTGTCTGTCTGTCTGTCTGTCTGTCTGTCTGTCTGTCTGTCTGTCTGTCTGTCTGTCTGTCTGTCTGTCTGTCTGTCTGTCTGTCTGTCTGTCTGTCTGTCTGTCTGTCTGTCTGTCTGTCTGTCTGTCTGTCTGTCTGTCTGTCTGTCTGTCTGTCTGTCTGTCTGTCTGTCTGTCTGTCTGTCTGTCTGTCTGTCTGTCTGTCTGTCTGTCTGTCTGTCTGTCTGTCTGTCTGTCTGTCTGTCTGTCTGTCTGTCTGTCTGTCTGTCTGTCTGTCTGTCTGTCTGTCTGTCTGTCTGTCTGTCTGTCTGTCTGTCTGTCTGTCTGTCTGTCTGTCTGTCTGTCTGTCTGTCTGTCTGTCTGTCTGTCTGTCTGTCTGTCTGTCTGTCTGTCTGTCTGTCTGTCTGTCTGTCTGTCTGTCTGTCTGTCTGTCTGTCTGTCTGTCTGTCTGTCTGTCTGTCTGTCTGTCTGTCTGTCTGTCTGTCTGTCTGTCTGTCTGTCTGTCTGTCTGTCTGTCTGTCTGTCTGTCTGTCTGTCTGTCTGTCTGTCTGTCTGTCTGTCTGTCTGTCTGTCTGTCTGTCTGTCTGTCTGTCTGTCTGTCTGTCTGTCTGTCTGTCTGTCTGTCTGTCTGTCTGTCTGTCTGTCTGTCTGTCTGTCTGTCTGTCTGTCTGTCTGTCTGTCTGTCTGTCTGTCTGTCTGTCTGTCTGTCTGTCTGTCTGTCTGTCTGTCTGTCTGTCTGTCTGTCTGTCTGTCTGTCTGTCTGTCTGTCTGTCTGTCTGTCTGTCTGTCTGTCTGTCTGTCTGTCTGTCTGTCTGTCTGTCTGTCTGTCTGTCTGTCTGTCTGTCTGTCTGTCTGTCTGTCTGTCTGTCTGTCTGTCTGTCTGTCTGTCTGTCTGTCTGTCTGTCTGTCTGTCTGTCTGTCTGTCTGTCTGTCTGTCTGTCTGTCTGTCTGTCTGTCTGTCTGTCTGTCTGTCTGTCTGTCTGTCTGTCTGTCTGTCTGTCTGTCTGTCTGTCTGTCTGTCTGTCTGTCTGTCTGTCTGTCTGTCTGTCTGTCTGTCTGTCTGTCTGTCTGTCTGTCTGTCTGTCTGTCTGTCTGTCTGTCTGTCTGTCTGTCTGTCTGTCTGTCTGTCTGTCTGTCTGTCTGTCTGTCTGTCTGTCTGTCTGTCTGTCTGTCTGTCTGTCTGTCTGTCTGTCTGTCTGTCTGTCTGTCTGTCTGTCTGTCTGTCTGTCTGTCTGTCTGTCTGTCTGTCTGTCTGTCTGTCTGTCTGTCTGTCTGTCTGTCTGTCTGTCTGTCTGTCTGTCTGTCTGTCTGTCTGTCTGTCTGTCTGTCTGTCTGTCTGTCTGTCTGTCTGTCTGTCTGTCTGTCTGTCTGTCTGTCTGTCTGTCTGTCTGTCTGTCTGTCTGTCTGTCTGTCTGTCTGTCTGTCTGTCTGTCTGTCTGTCTGTCTGTCTGTCTGTCTGTCTGTCTGTCTGTCTGTCTGTCTGTCTGTCTGTCTGTCTGTCTGTCTGTCTGTCTGTCTGTCTGTCTGTCTGTCTGTCTGTCTGTCTGTCTGTCTGTCTGTCTGTCTGTCTGTCTGTCTGTCTGTCTGTCTGTCTGTCTGTCTGTCTGTCTGTCTGTCTGTCTGTCTGTCTGTCTGTCTGTCTGTCTGTCTGTCTGTCTGTCTGTCTGTCTGTCTGTCTGTCTGTCTGTCTGTCTGTCTGTCTGTCTGTCTGTCTGTCTGTCTGTCTGTCTGTCTGTCTGTCTGTCTGTCTGTCTGTCTGTCTGTCTGTCTGTCTGTCTGTCTGTCTGTCTGTCTGTCTGTCTGTCTGTCTGTCTGTCTGTCTGTCTGTCTGTCTGTCTGTCTGTCTGTCTGTCTGTCTGTCTGTCTGTCTGTCTGTCTGTCTGTCTGTCTGTCTGTCTGTCTGTCTGTCTGTCTGTCTGTCTGTCTGTCTGTCTGTCTGTCTGTCTGTCTGTCTGTCTGTCTGTCTGTCTGTCTGTCTGTCTGTCTGTCTGTCTGTCTGTCTGTCTGTCTGTCTGTCTGTCTGTCTGTCTGTCTGTCTGTCTGTCTGTCTGTCTGTCTGTCTGTCTGTCTGTCTGTCTGTCTGTCTGTCTGTCTGTCTGTCTGTCTGTCTGTCTGTCTGTCTGTCTGTCTGTCTGTCTGTCTGTCTGTCTGTCTGTCTGTCTGTCTGTCTGTCTGTCTGTCTGTCTGTCTGTCTGTCTGTCTGTCTGTCTGTCTGTCTGTCTGTCTGTCTGTCTGTCTGTCTGTCTGTCTGTCTGTCTGTCTGTCTGTCTGTCTGTCTGTCTGTCTGTCTGTCTGTCTGTCTGTCTGTCTGTCTGTCTGTCTGTCTGTCTGTCTGTCTGTCTGTCTGTCTGTCTGTCTGTCTGTCTGTCTGTCTGTCTGTCTGTCTGTCTGTCTGTCTGTCTGTCTGTCTGTCTGTCTGTCTGTCTGTCTGTCTGTCTGTCTGTCTGTCTGTCTGTCTGTCTGTCTGTCTGTCTGTCTGTCTGTCTGTCTGTCTGTCTGTCTGTCTGTCTGTCTGTCTGTCTGTCTGTCTGTCTGTCTGTCTGTCTGTCTGTCTGTCTGTCTGTCTGTCTGTCTGTCTGTCTGTCTGTCTGTCTGTCTGTCTGTCTGTCTGTCTGTCTGTCTGTCTGTCTGTCTGTCTGTCTGTCTGTCTGTCTGTCTGTCTGTCTGTCTGTCTGTCTGTCTGTCTGTCTGTCTGTCTGTCTGTCTGTCTGTCTGTCTGTCTGTCTGTCTGTCTGTCTGTCTGTCTGTCTGTCTGTCTGTCTGTCTGTCTGTCTGTCTGTCTGTCTGTCTGTCTGTCTGTCTGTCTGTCTGTCTGTCTGTCTGTCTGTCTGTCTGTCTGTCTGTCTGTCTGTCTGTCTGTCTGTCTGTCTGTCTGTCTGTCTGTCTGTCTGTCTGTCTGTCTGTCTGTCTGTCTGTCTGTCTGTCTGTCTGTCTGTCTGTCTGTCTGTCTGTCTGTCTGTCTGTCTGTCTGTCTGTCTGTCTGTCTGTCTGTCTGTCTGTCTGTCTGTCTGTCTGTCTGTCTGTCTGTCTGTCTGTCTGTCTGTCTGTCTGTCTGTCTGTCTGTCTGTCTGTCTGTCTGTCTGTCTGTCTGTCTGTCTGTCTGTCTGTCTGTCTGTCTGTCTGTCTGTCTGTCTGTCTGTCTGTCTGTCTGTCTGTCTGTCTGTCTGTCTGTCTGTCTGTCTGTCTGTCTGTCTGTCTGTCTGTCTGTCTGTCTGTCTGTCTGTCTGTCTGTCTGTCTGTCTGTCTGTCTGTCTGTCTGTCTGTCTGTCTGTCTGTCTGTCTGTCTGTCTGTCTGTCTGTCTGTCTGTCTGTCTGTCTGTCTGTCTGTCTGTCTGTCTGTCTGTCTGTCTGTCTGTCTGTCTGTCTGTCTGTCTGTCTGTCTGTCTGTCTGTCTGTCTGTCTGTCTGTCTGTCTGTCTGTCTGTCTGTCTGTCTGTCTGTCTGTCTGTCTGTCTGTCTGTCTGTCTGTCTGTCTGTCTGTCTGTCTGTCTGTCTGTCTGTCTGTCTGTCTGTCTGTCTGTCTGTCTGTCTGTCTGTCTGTCTGTCTGTCTGTCTGTCTGTCTGTCTGTCTGTCTGTCTGTCTGTCTGTCTGTCTGTCTGTCTGTCTGTCTGTCTGTCTGTCTGTCTGTCTGTCTGTCTGTCTGTCTGTCTGTCTGTCTGTCTGTCTGTCTGTCTGTCTGTCTGTCTGTCTGTCTGTCTGTCTGTCTGTCTGTCTGTCTGTCTGTCTGTCTGTCTGTCTGTCTGTCTGTCTGTCTGTCTGTCTGTCTGTCTGTCTGTCTGTCTGTCTGTCTGTCTGTCTGTCTGTCTGTCTGTCTGTCTGTCTGTCTGTCTGTCTGTCTGTCTGTCTGTCTGTCTGTCTGTCTGTCTGTCTGTCTGTCTGTCTGTCTGTCTGTCTGTCTGTCTGTCTGTCTGTCTGTCTGTCTGTCTGTCTGTCTGTCTGTCTGTCTGTCTGTCTGTCTGTCTGTCTGTCTGTCTGTCTGTCTGTCTGTCTGTCTGTCTGTCTGTCTGTCTGTCTGTCTGTCTGTCTGTCTGTCTGTCTGTCTGTCTGTCTGTCTGTCTGTCTGTCTGTCTGTCTGTCTGTCTGTCTGTCTGTCTGTCTGTCTGTCTGTCTGTCTGTCTGTCTGTCTGTCTGTCTGTCTGTCTGTCTGTCTGTCTGTCTGTCTGTCTGTCTGTCTGTCTGTCTGTCTGTCTGTCTGTCTGTCTGTCTGTCTGTCTGTCTGTCTGTCTGTCTGTCTGTCTGTCTGTCTGTCTGTCTGTCTGTCTGTCTGTCTGTCTGTCTGTCTGTCTGTCTGTCTGTCTGTCTGTCTGTCTGTCTGTCTGTCTGTCTGTCTGTCTGTCTGTCTGTCTGTCTGTCTGTCTGTCTGTCTGTCTGTCTGTCTGTCTGTCTGTCTGTCTGTCTGTCTGTCTGTCTGTCTGTCTGTCTGTCTGTCTGTCTGTCTGTCTGTCTGTCTGTCTGTCTGTCTGTCTGTCTGTCTGTCTGTCTGTCTGTCTGTCTGTCTGTCTGTCTGTCTGTCTGTCTGTCTGTCTGTCTGTCTGTCTGTCTGTCTGTCTGTCTGTCTGTCTGTCTGTCTGTCTGTCTGTCTGTCTGTCTGTCTGTCTGTCTGTCTGTCTGTCTGTCTGTCTGTCTGTCTGTCTGTCTGTCTGTCTGTCTGTCTGTCTGTCTGTCTGTCTGTCTGTCTGTCTGTCTGTCTGTCTGTCTGTCTGTCTGTCTGTCTGTCTGTCTGTCTGTCTGTCTGTCTGTCTGTCTGTCTGTCTGTCTGTCTGTCTGTCTGTCTGTCTGTCTGTCTGTCTGTCTGTCTGTCTGTCTGTCTGTCTGTCTGTCTGTCTGTCTGTCTGTCTGTCTGTCTGTCTGTCTGTCTGTCTGTCTGTCTGTCTGTCTGTCTGTCTGTCTGTCTGTCTGTCTGTCTGTCTGTCTGTCTGTCTGTCTGTCTGTCTGTCTGTCTGTCTGTCTGTCTGTCTGTCTGTCTGTCTGTCTGTCTGTCTGTCTGTCTGTCTGTCTGTCTGTCTGTCTGTCTGTCTGTCTGTCTGTCTGTCTGTCTGTCTGTCTGTCTGTCTGTCTGTCTGTCTGTCTGTCTGTCTGTCTGTCTGTCTGTCTGTCTGTCTGTCTGTCTGTCTGTCTGTCTGTCTGTCTGTCTGTCTGTCTGTCTGTCTGTCTGTCTGTCTGTCTGTCTGTCTGTCTGTCTGTCTGTCTGTCTGTCTGTCTGTCTGTCTGTCTGTCTGTCTGTCTGTCTGTCTGTCTGTCTGTCTGTCTGTCTGTCTGTCTGTCTGTCTGTCTGTCTGTCTGTCTGTCTGTCTGTCTGTCTGTCTGTCTGTCTGTCTGTCTGTCTGTCTGTCTGTCTGTCTGTCTGTCTGTCTGTCTGTCTGTCTGTCTGTCTGTCTGTCTGTCTGTCTGTCTGTCTGTCTGTCTGTCTGTCTGTCTGTCTGTCTGTCTGTCTGTCTGTCTGTCTGTCTGTCTGTCTGTCTGTCTGTCTGTCTGTCTGTCTGTCTGTCTGTCTGTCTGTCTGTCTGTCTGTCTGTCTGTCTGTCTGTCTGTCTGTCTGTCTGTCTGTCTGTCTGTCTGTCTGTCTGTCTGTCTGTCTGTCTGTCTGTCTGTCTGTCTGTCTGTCTGTCTGTCTGTCTGTCTGTCTGTCTGTCTGTCTGTCTGTCTGTCTGTCTGTCTGTCTGTCTGTCTGTCTGTCTGTCTGTCTGTCTGTCTGTCTGTCTGTCTGTCTGTCTGTCTGTCTGTCTGTCTGTCTGTCTGTCTGTCTGTCTGTCTGTCTGTCTGTCTGTCTGTCTGTCTGTCTGTCTGTCTGTCTGTCTGTCTGTCTGTCTGTCTGTCTGTCTGTCTGTCTGTCTGTCTGTCTGTCTGTCTGTCTGTCTGTCTGTCTGTCTGTCTGTCTGTCTGTCTGTCTGTCTGTCTGTCTGTCTGTCTGTCTGTCTGTCTGTCTGTCTGTCTGTCTGTCTGTCTGTCTGTCTGTCTGTCTGTCTGTCTGTCTGTCTGTCTGTCTGTCTGTCTGTCTGTCTGTCTGTCTGTCTGTCTGTCTGTCTGTCTGTCTGTCTGTCTGTCTGTCTGTCTGTCTGTCTGTCTGTCTGTCTGTCTGTCTGTCTGTCTGTCTGTCTGTCTGTCTGTCTGTCTGTCTGTCTGTCTGTCTGTCTGTCTGTCTGTCTGTCTGTCTGTCTGTCTGTCTGTCTGTCTGTCTGTCTGTCTGTCTGTCTGTCTGTCTGTCTGTCTGTCTGTCTGTCTGTCTGTCTGTCTGTCTGTCTGTCTGTCTGTCTGTCTGTCTGTCTGTCTGTCTGTCTGTCTGTCTGTCTGTCTGTCTGTCTGTCTGTCTGTCTGTCTGTCTGTCTGTCTGTCTGTCTGTCTGTCTGTCTGTCTGTCTGTCTGTCTGTCTGTCTGTCTGTCTGTCTGTCTGTCTGTCTGTCTGTCTGTCTGTCTGTCTGTCTGTCTGTCTGTCTGTCTGTCTGTCTGTCTGTCTGTCTGTCTGTCTGTCTGTCTGTCTGTCTGTCTGTCTGTCTGTCTGTCTGTCTGTCTGTCTGTCTGTCTGTCTGTCTGTCTGTCTGTCTGTCTGTCTGTCTGTCTGTCTGTCTGTCTGTCTGTCTGTCTGTCTGTCTGTCTGTCTGTCTGTCTGTCTGTCTGTCTGTCTGTCTGTCTGTCTGTCTGTCTGTCTGTCTGTCTGTCTGTCTGTCTGTCTGTCTGTCTGTCTGTCTGTCTGTCTGTCTGTCTGTCTGTCTGTCTGTCTGTCTGTCTGTCTGTCTGTCTGTCTGTCTGTCTGTCTGTCTGTCTGTCTGTCTGTCTGTCTGTCTGTCTGTCTGTCTGTCTGTCTGTCTGTCTGTCTGTCTGTCTGTCTGTCTGTCTGTCTGTCTGTCTGTCTGTCTGTCTGTCTGTCTGTCTGTCTGTCTGTCTGTCTGTCTGTCTGTCTGTCTGTCTGTCTGTCTGTCTGTCTGTCTGTCTGTCTGTCTGTCTGTCTGTCTGTCTGTCTGTCTGTCTGTCTGTCTGTCTGTCTGTCTGTCTGTCTGTCTGTCTGTCTGTCTGTCTGTCTGTCTGTCTGTCTGTCTGTCTGTCTGTCTGTCTGTCTGTCTGTCTGTCTGTCTGTCTGTCTGTCTGTCTGTCTGTCTGTCTGTCTGTCTGTCTGTCTGTCTGTCTGTCTGTCTGTCTGTCTGTCTGTCTGTCTGTCTGTCTGTCTGTCTGTCTGTCTGTCTGTCTGTCTGTCTGTCTGTCTGTCTGTCTGTCTGTCTGTCTGTCTGTCTGTCTGTCTGTCTGTCTGTCTGTCTGTCTGTCTGTCTGTCTGTCTGTCTGTCTGTCTGTCTGTCTGTCTGTCTGTCTGTCTGTCTGTCTGTCTGTCTGTCTGTCTGTCTGTCTGTCTGTCTGTCTGTCTGTCTGTCTGTCTGTCTGTCTGTCTGTCTGTCTGTCTGTCTGTCTGTCTGTCTGTCTGTCTGTCTGTCTGTCTGTCTGTCTGTCTGTCTGTCTGTCTGTCTGTCTGTCTGTCTGTCTGTCTGTCTGTCTGTCTGTCTGTCTGTCTGTCTGTCTGTCTGTCTGTCTGTCTGTCTGTCTGTCTGTCTGTCTGTCTGTCTGTCTGTCTGTCTGTCTGTCTGTCTGTCTGTCTGTCTGTCTGTCTGTCTGTCTGTCTGTCTGTCTGTCTGTCTGTCTGTCTGTCTGTCTGTCTGTCTGTCTGTCTGTCTGTCTGTCTGTCTGTCTGTCTGTCTGTCTGTCTGTCTGTCTGTCTGTCTGTCTGTCTGTCTGTCTGTCTGTCTGTCTGTCTGTCTGTCTGTCTGTCTGTCTGTCTGTCTGTCTGTCTGTCTGTCTGTCTGTCTGTCTGTCTGTCTGTCTGTCTGTCTGTCTGTCTGTCTGTCTGTCTGTCTGTCTGTCTGTCTGTCTGTCTGTCTGTCTGTCTGTCTGTCTGTCTGTCTGTCTGTCTGTCTGTCTGTCTGTCTGTCTGTCTGTCTGTCTGTCTGTCTGTCTGTCTGTCTGTCTGTCTGTCTGTCTGTCTGTCTGTCTGTCTGTCTGTCTGTCTGTCTGTCTGTCTGTCTGTCTGTCTGTCTGTCTGTCTGTCTGTCTGTCTGTCTGTCTGTCTGTCTGTCTGTCTGTCTGTCTGTCTGTCTGTCTGTCTGTCTGTCTGTCTGTCTGTCTGTCTGTCTGTCTGTCTGTCTGTCTGTCTGTCTGTCTGTCTGTCTGTCTGTCTGTCTGTCTGTCTGTCTGTCTGTCTGTCTGTCTGTCTGTCTGTCTGTCTGTCTGTCTGTCTGTCTGTCTGTCTGTCTGTCTGTCTGTCTGTCTGTCTGTCTGTCTGTCTGTCTGTCTGTCTGTCTGTCTGTCTGTCTGTCTGTCTGTCTGTCTGTCTGTCTGTCTGTCTGTCTGTCTGTCTGTCTGTCTGTCTGTCTGTCTGTCTGTCTGTCTGTCTGTCTGTCTGTCTGTCTGTCTGTCTGTCTGTCTGTCTGTCTGTCTGTCTGTCTGTCTGTCTGTCTGTCTGTCTGTCTGTCTGTCTGTCTGTCTGTCTGTCTGTCTGTCTGTCTGTCTGTCTGTCTGTCTGTCTGTCTGTCTGTCTGTCTGTCTGTCTGTCTGTCTGTCTGTCTGTCTGTCTGTCTGTCTGTCTGTCTGTCTGTCTGTCTGTCTGTCTGTCTGTCTGTCTGTCTGTCTGTCTGTCTGTCTGTCTGTCTGTCTGTCTGTCTGTCTGTCTGTCTGTCTGTCTGTCTGTCTGTCTGTCTGTCTGTCTGTCTGTCTGTCTGTCTGTCTGTCTGTCTGTCTGTCTGTCTGTCTGTCTGTCTGTCTGTCTGTCTGTCTGTCTGTCTGTCTGTCTGTCTGTCTGTCTGTCTGTCTGTCTGTCTGTCTGTCTGTCTGTCTGTCTGTCTGTCTGTCTGTCTGTCTGTCTGTCTGTCTGTCTGTCTGTCTGTCTGTCTGTCTGTCTGTCTGTCTGTCTGTCTGTCTGTCTGTCTGTCTGTCTGTCTGTCTGTCTGTCTGTCTGTCTGTCTGTCTGTCTGTCTGTCTGTCTGTCTGTCTGTCTGTCTGTCTGTCTGTCTGTCTGTCTGTCTGTCTGTCTGTCTGTCTGTCTGTCTGTCTGTCTGTCTGTCTGTCTGTCTGTCTGTCTGTCTGTCTGTCTGTCTGTCTGTCTGTCTGTCTGTCTGTCTGTCTGTCTGTCTGTCTGTCTGTCTGTCTGTCTGTCTGTCTGTCTGTCTGTCTGTCTGTCTGTCTGTCTGTCTGTCTGTCTGTCTGTCTGTCTGTCTGTCTGTCTGTCTGTCTGTCTGTCTGTCTGTCTGTCTGTCTGTCTGTCTGTCTGTCTGTCTGTCTGTCTGTCTGTCTGTCTGTCTGTCTGTCTGTCTGTCTGTCTGTCTGTCTGTCTGTCTGTCTGTCTGTCTGTCTGTCTGTCTGTCTGTCTGTCTGTCTGTCTGTCTGTCTGTCTGTCTGTCTGTCTGTCTGTCTGTCTGTCTGTCTGTCTGTCTGTCTGTCTGTCTGTCTGTCTGTCTGTCTGTCTGTCTGTCTGTCTGTCTGTCTGTCTGTCTGTCTGTCTGTCTGTCTGTCTGTCTGTCTGTCTGTCTGTCTGTCTGTCTGTCTGTCTGTCTGTCTGTCTGTCTGTCTGTCTGTCTGTCTGTCTGTCTGTCTGTCTGTCTGTCTGTCTGTCTGTCTGTCTGTCTGTCTGTCTGTCTGTCTGTCTGTCTGTCTGTCTGTCTGTCTGTCTGTCTGTCTGTCTGTCTGTCTGTCTGTCTGTCTGTCTGTCTGTCTGTCTGTCTGTCTGTCTGTCTGTCTGTCTGTCTGTCTGTCTGTCTGTCTGTCTGTCTGTCTGTCTGTCTGTCTGTCTGTCTGTCTGTCTGTCTGTCTGTCTGTCTGTCTGTCTGTCTGTCTGTCTGTCTGTCTGTCTGTCTGTCTGTCTGTCTGTCTGTCTGTCTGTCTGTCTGTCTGTCTGTCTGTCTGTCTGTCTGTCTGTCTGTCTGTCTGTCTGTCTGTCTGTCTGTCTGTCTGTCTGTCTGTCTGTCTGTCTGTCTGTCTGTCTGTCTGTCTGTCTGTCTGTCTGTCTGTCTGTCTGTCTGTCTGTCTGTCTGTCTGTCTGTCTGTCTGTCTGTCTGTCTGTCTGTCTGTCTGTCTGTCTGTCTGTCTGTCTGTCTGTCTGTCTG